>QVRM01007085.1:150000-310000 GCA_003439945.1 Dermanyssus gallinae | reverse complement strand
TATGCCGATGACCTGGTGGTATATAGTAGAGTGTTCATGGATCTAAAAAGGTTCCTGAGGCTGCTGGAGACATATAGCAAGCAAAATGGTTTAACAATTAACGTATCGAAGACAAAAGCTATGAAATTCAGATCCGGAGGACCCCTGAGGAAAAGTGATAGGCTCAGCTTGGGCGGCGTCTCTGTAGAATTTGTCTCGGAGTTTACTTACCTGGGTGTTAAACTAACGCCAAGCGGCACATCTTTCGCAGCTCACATATCTCAGCGAATTAAGAGCAGCATTGTCGCCATGACCTCAATCTCGGCTCCACAGAAGCTCTCAGTAAAAACAGCTTTAATACTGTTTAATCTGAAAATGGCCTCGGTGGCATCTTATGGAATCACATTAATTTGGGAACACCTATCCGCTTAGCAGCTTAGCGCTCTCGACACGGTGAAGGCAACGTTCCTTAAGAGAGTTTTGGGCCTCCCTAGAAATGCTCAAAACAGGCTAACTTATAGTCTGTCGAGGACCACGCCGTTCATCGAGGACATGGTGAACCGCTTTCAACTTCCGACCACCGCCTCACTGCGAGAGTTCCGTTGGCACTTCGAGCAGAAAATGAGGGAAGTGCCAGAAGCCTTCTACAAAACACCGGCAATGTTGGACAATACATGGATGGAACCGCTCTTCGAGCAACGACACGTTCTCATCCGCTACTCCGTCCATGAGTTCCACCACAAACTGTGCCACCGCAGTGGGTTCCATAACCCTTCTGATGCGTGTTGCTGCAAATTTTGCGGCCTTGTATGCACCAAATATCATCATGAAACATGCCGGTCTGCGCCAGCTATCTGGGCGTTAGGTCGCTGACATCTTCTTGAGATGCTTGATTAATGAATACGTGTAATGTAATATAATCAACAATACCGAAAGGTGATGTAATAATAAATATATATATATATATATATATATATATATATATATATATATATTTAGTAAGCTGGACCCTGACGCTTGGAAATCTTCTCCCAGATCGTTGTATTCCCTTTTGCCATCGGTATCTGACTCTATTGTATGTTGATTGCTTGTAGCTTTAAAAAAAGCAATGTGTACCACTTTTTATTCCGCACCAGTTAGGCAATAATGTAGAACCGAAAAACGTAGGGTGAGCTATAATATATCCAAAATATATAAAATTGTATTAGGGGCAAGTCTTAGAGGACTAAACAGAAGTGACTGAAAAATGCTACGCTAGAAAATCTGGACCAACGTGCGATAAAGGTTCGCTGACATTACTGATGTGCGGCTCACTTATTAATTATAAGCTAAGTGCCACATTATGCGAGTAATTTGAGCTTTTTCTTCTATGAAAGAGTCCGAGAAAGCCATTATCATTACGAAATATAAATTTCTAATCCATAATTGGTTCCATTGGACTTGGTAACTATCAAGACGGTTAGAAGATTGATAAGCGTAGACATACCTGTAGGACAGGCGGAGAGTGAAAGAAATAATGGCTGCCAGTGAAGAGAAAAACGGTACACCGAGATATAGTATCATTGCATTAATACGATATTGTAATACGGTTTCGACGTTTTATTTCTGACGTTTTTAATCGGATAGTGCGCTAGTGTTAAACATGTTCAATTGCGAAGACTGCTTGCAAATACAGAGTGATTGCAAAGAACAAATGATCTGTGGCAGAGAAACTTCCTCGACACTGATGAGCTCTATCTTCTTAGCCGCACGATAAGTTTCGAGATTTTTTTTAGTATATAAGATCATATTTATTTTTCGTATATTACATTATGTTTGTGGGTTACATATTACAAGAGATTAGCTAAGCCAGTGTGCCTAGCCCAATAGGGTATGTATTGTGACTATCACGTGTCCGCCTCGTCTAAGCTAGGCCGAGACCACTTCAGAAGTGTGCTCTGAACGGAGGCCGCGTTTCCACGTTGTATGTCGAGATCTAGACGTTGTTTAAAAAAGGACGACGATCTGTTATCACCGGTTGACTGATCTAACAAAGTGCCGACTTTGAGGATCAGATGTCTGGTCCGAACACCAGGACCACCCATGGTCTCAAACGCAAGTGGCCAGAATTCGTGGGGATACCCAATTGATGCGTATTTTCTTAGCTTGCTGGTCTCCGCAAGGTGGGCTGCATAACCGGCTTCGGATGCGCCGCCACCGACCATAGAAGGTGCAAAGGAGTCGGTAACGGTTGCATCCCAAACCAGCATTTTGCCTCGCTCGAATGGTGTAAGTGTCATCCCGTCTGGACGCCTGCCGTCCTCCACGCAGAGGCCCAGGGGTTCGAGGATGCACGGACGACCGCATGATCTGAGGGCTCTGCTGAAGGACTCATTGATAGCGGTCGAGGGCGTCGCCCTGCGCTGATGATACACGATAGGCCGTGATGTCCTAGTTTGTCGACGGGGTGACCACATTGACACCGATGGGGGCTAACCAGGTCTGTCCCCAGTCGTAGGCCTACTGCTATAAGAATCGTCTCGTCGTCAAGAAGGGTGCACTGGGAAGCGCGTGTAACCAGGCACCTGAATCCTTGGCGGAAACGGCGTTTAGGCGAGCTCTGGTCGTGTCGTCGGCAGCTTCATTAAAGAGCCGTCGTTCTACTTCAGCGTGCAAAGGGGCACTCCAGTCATGTTGAGATAGTACATATGTTGTCAGGCCTGCCACCGCACCGGGCCTCAAGGTTCTCCTGAAGCTGGGCTAAGCGGCTTCTAAACTGGCCAACTCCTGCTGTATCTAAGAGGGGGGTTGCCCTGTTTTCTGCGCTTAGCATGGAGGAAACTATGGCAGGATCGGCCAAGGTCTGTAAGTTCGGAACCCCGAGGCCTCCTTGAGAGACGGGCAGTAATGCCTGTTGCCGTGCGCTAAGTGGTAAAGATGTGTTGAGCAGAGCCTCGAGGGTAGACAGCGTCAACTCGTTAAGCGCTTGCAAGTCGTCGATTCGATTGGATAGGTCAGCTCCTCGAAGAAGGTGGATGAGTCTCAAGGAAGAGAAAGAAGACCTGAGTAAGAAGAGTCCCCGATGGGCTCCTAGAAGAGGAAGGCGAGCGGCGGCATTTTCCAGCTTTAATCTCCAGCGCTCGATTGCTGCTGTAAGCCCTTCGGGACAAAGTGGTACACCGAGTAGCTCCAGATCGTCCTTGGCGGTCACCTTGCAGCCGGGCAGGAGGTCTCGAATTAACTGTATATATGGGGAAGCCTCACCGGTACGGCCCAGGGTGCATACTTCACATTTGGCAGGGTTTAACTCCAGCCCAGATATTACACCAAAGTTAAGGACCCGTCGAATGTCCTCCGCTACTGTATGAACGTTTCCTCCTAGTAGGCCATCGTCAAGGTACCAGAGGTTCAGCGGGCTTTTGAAGGAATCTACCAGATCCTTAATACCCAGACAAAACAGAGGTGGTGCTAAGGGGTCTCCCTGCTGCAGTCCGGTGGCGGACGAAATAACATGCTCAGGCAGGACCAGATGGGAAGGATGCCGATAAGCCAGCCCGACGTGGTGCAATAGCTGAGGGGCGTGGGATGCAACGACCTTTATCAGATAATCGCGTCTCATACTGTTAAAAGCGTTTCTAAAATCGAGCTTCACAAGAACCCCCGAACGTTCGCGAGAATCGAGAAATGCACGAGTTGCATCAATGGCTAGCTCGGTCTCGCCCGGCGTCGCAAATCCCAACTGATGTGCACCAGTTGCGTTAGAAATAACGGCCTTGTTGTGGTTACATCCGATTTTTGCGGCGAGCCTGCGTAGCGTAGACGAACAAGCAATCGGACGTACCGATCCGTCCTTTTTCTCTAGGGCAAATAGTCTTGCGCCGAAAATCAACGGTTGAAGGCAAGAAGGGGGGTTGCCCCAAAGAAGAATGCCTGCAGCCTTTGCCAATGCGGAGAGCAGGCTAGCGGCGACGTCGTTGAGAGACGGTGAAAGAAGGTCCATTAATAGCCGCGGTCTCATAAAGTCTAGCCCTGCGGCGGAGCTTTTAGAGAAGCTCTTAATAGCCACCTGAATATCTTCCTTTGATGTGACGTAGAGCATAGGGGTTCTGGTCAGTGTCGGCCATTCTAGGTTCTCGGGAGCTAGTGGGTGTTGCTCTCGCAAAGCCTCTATACGGTCAATGCCGAGCGTTATCGTATCTGTGGACACGATAAGTTTGGCGGCGCCAGAAACATCTTCTTCGGAGAGTTTAATAATGGACTGCCGCACCGTATCATTCCTAAATGGTTTAGGAGTCGAAACGCGGGCATGAGAGGTGGCAATCACGTCTGACAGACGCATACCTTGGGAGAAATCGCGAAGATTGTTGCGTATTATGACTGAGAGGGGTGAAGCGTCGTTGCGGGCGCGGTGAAGACGAAGGACCACGGGTGCAAAAGAGAAAAGACCATACCATGCTTCGACGTCGTTATCAGATGAGACTGCTTTCGAGATCATACAACAAATGTTCAAGAATGCTGCCTCTCATCCTAGAGGTAAGAGGACTTGAGTTATACAATTACAACATACACAATGCCCTGGCCAACTTCTTTTGGCCACGTAATAAACATATAGCTGATTGATACGGTGTTCTGCATTGCGATCTCTTTATAGTTATTTATTTTGTATTCATTTCAGCAGAGGCTGGTAGACAAAACATGCAAACAGAAAAATAAATGTAACTTCATTAATATATATATATATATATATATATATGCCTGCGGGGAGATCCGATCGCTTAAACATTAGTTACCAAATGGTGCTGTAGTGTGCAAGTCTACTGCAGGCTTAGGCTGTACTTGAAACCACTCAAAACCAAGGTTAAAGCGGAAGGTGAATTCAGAAGATCGTCTGCTTGTATTGTCCTCTTGCTGGAAACAAAAGTGCGCGCGTTTCTGTTTAAACAAAAAAATATATTATCTAGGTCCATCAAACAGCATTACAACTACTACACCGTTAACTATATGATGCTTGTAGGAAACATTTTCCCGCCAGAGTGAGGTATAATTGAGTATAACGAAGTAGTACCAATAAACGACGAAAAGTGAAACAAACATTCCATCCCACCTCTGTTTTTTTTACTTTGCCTATTTTTGCTCAATCAAATGTGAATGATTTGTTACTAGATTTGTTTCGATCTACCAAAACAAATTAGTTGGCTTGAATCGTAAATACATCAAACCCTATGTTGCAAGATAATGAGCAGTTTATACAAAGCTCACCATGAGGATAAAAGCCGAAAAATAACTGTTATCGATCGAGCCCTTATTTGGAGATGATATATATGTATATATATATATATATATATATATATATATATATATTTCATTTAGTTTATTCACCATAGCATTGGTAGTTACAAGTAATTGGCATGTCTTATAATTCACTGTTACAACTAAGCAGGTAATTCACACGTTCCTGCAGTGATTGTGCGTCGATTGACGTGCATCGTGTCAAGTGGTAGCGGTTGATGTTACAATCTGCACAAAATTTGCACACACATTCGTCAATTTTATTACACGCTCCTTTCAGACATATATAATGGTGAAAACCATGCCAGGTTATTCTACACAACAGGGATATATATATATATATATATATATATATATATATATATATATATATATATATATATATATATATATATATATATATATATATATTAATAAATATATATATATATATTAATAAATATTGGGTTCAAACTTTAGAAATACAAATATGCAGTGCCACAATACCTCAACATTCAGTTCAGATAACTACCAAGCTCGTTGTTGTTCATCATGTTGATTAAATGTATCTGTACTAACTGCCAGGTTTTAAATCTTCCACACTTCCCGGTTTTCAACCTTTCCAAACTAGCCTCTGCTACTTTGCGGTTAAAGAGTCCTAGGTGTACACATGTCGAGTCCGGTGGCGTGGTGGCATGCGTCTGCGCCTCGCGACTGGAGGAGACACATAGGTGCGAGGGTTCGAACCCCACCGTTGCACATTTGTATTTATGGGGGTCCGTCTATGAAGCAATGCGAAAAGCAGTCCCATGGACGTTAAATCTTGGCTGAGAGTCAGCCCTGAAAGGATTTTTTTAAGGTGTACACATACATTTATTGTGCTTTCCAAAAGGAGTTCCTGCTTCCCAGATGAAGATTACCATATGCACCCTTCTTTGACTGTTCGACTGAAAGCGCTTCAGTCACGCCATCGTCTGGAGACGACCACGACTAGTCACGAGGGAACTTCGGCAGATCCCGAGAGCGTTGTTATTTCTGCTTGGCAGGGCGACGAGGTGTCGCCTACCGTCATGTACACACCATATTACACTTAAGCGTCTGCAGAGAAGATGATCATTAAGATGCCTCGATAATGGTTCCTTGCCACCTCTCTCTTACGGCAATATATTGAAAGGGCGCTGCCTCAGCTTACCTACGAGGGGCTGCTAGATCATTTTCAGCGTTCAACCAAACAGCCTATTAAAGTATGAATACGTTGTTACTTTACAATTGTGGGTCACCAACTAGTAAATAGGATTGTAGCGTGGTAAATGACGTTTTTATGTGACGACTAAAAATACCTGCTTTTAGATGCACTCAATGCAAGCTTATTATTCCCCTGTGTGTCTGCATCGACTAAATTAGGTCGGTAGACGACTGGTAAATGACCAAACCCAGATTGTAAACGAAGGTTTCTGATATTTATTAGAGTTTAGTGTCTCGTAGTCCATGTCTAGCCAAGTGGGTTATAAGGGCTCTGGGTGAATCGGCGGTGAAGAACTTTGACATATAAAGCAGAGTCCGCACGTCGCTTTTCAATGTACGTTGGTTGAGAACATGATATATATATATATATATATATATATATATTCGTTTTTCTACGGTAGCGTTCCTGAGTCGATAGTTGACAACCACACAGACCTATTTTGAGCTGAAGGGCCCGTTTATAACAGGGGTGTTTACGAACTCGATTGTCTGATTGCTTGGTGCGCTCTCGAGCTCCACAACGGTTACTCTATTTGTGCCGTATTTTAGATACACGCCTGGCACATATAGCGTGACTTGAGGTCCCCGACGTGGCCAGTACCGGCCAAGATTAATACCGTTAACGATGACGAATCCTTTGCTCCACCCGTCGAAACGAACGAACGTGTCAAGGAGAACTGGAAACTTGTGTTGAGAGACTTCGATGTTGCCTTGATATACACCAAAGCCATACGTGTCGTGTAGATCAGAGTAGTCGCTATTGTGCTGCCGGAAATCATTAATAAATGGCACGAGCTTATCGTACCCTTCGTCGCCATTAAACTGATCCGGAACACAGTAGTGCGACCACTTGGTAAGCGTATGGTTTCCTAAAGTAACTTTTCCAAGAATCCCTTTCAAGTCATGAATGCCGGCTCCGACACTAACTCGGCCCTGATTTTCGACAAGTATTGTCACTACAGCGTTTGGCCTCGCCCGAATGGCCACCTCGTTAAGGTTCACTTCCCGTGAAAGCATTCCCTGAAAGTCGTAATTGACAAATACATAGCCTCGATCGCGGATTGCGCCGACCTTTAGCACAGAGGGACTCCTTGGCTGGTAGGCAATAGTAGTCTCATAGGCCACGAGACCATACGGATGATTAAGCTCCTCAAAAGTCATTGGGTTTTCACTTGGTGTTGCAGTGTTGATCACCTTGAGAGCTCCAAGAAGAGCCTTTAACCCGGTTGTCTTGTTTAGAACGACGTTGCCTAACGCCATCTTAGGCTTCGCAACAGGATTGGTGGACAGAACTGGTGCATACTTTTTGATAACATTTTTGATAGCCAAGCATTTCTCGGTGGGATCTCCAGCCTCGTTGAGTGGAGCATCGTAGTCATACGATGTTGTGCAAAACTGAATCCTTGTGCCAGGCACCGCGCCACTGTCAAAACCAAAATGTGTGCCCCCATGGAACATGTACATGTTTACCGATGCGTTTTTGCGGAGCATCTCGTCGAGCGTACTCACTACAGTCGCTGAAGAGACGATAGAATGACCGCCTCCCCAGTGGTCTAACCATCCGACGTAGAACTCCGAATTCATCAGCGGACCGTGAGGTTGATGTCGTCGCTGGACAGCGAAGGACGAGTCAACGTTCTGGCCCGCTGCAAAGTCAACTGTAGCAAACACGTCTGCTATTTTGCCACACTTAAGTAATCCGTCTGAAGCTCCATCGGTCGTGTAGTATACAACATGTTCGCCAAGACTGTTCAGAGCCAGTTGTCGAAGGTACGCCGTGTATTTGGAGTCGCATTCCCCGTAGCTGCCGTACTCGTTTTCCAACTGAACAAGAACGATCGGTCCGCCGTTTGCGTAGAGCAGTGGCTTGATCACAGTGAAGACCTTCATCCAGTATCGGCGAACATACTTTAGAAAGACTGGGTCGCTGGACCTTAACTTCATTGCGGGATTAACTTGCATGAGCCACCAGGGCAGTCCTCCCATGTCTCGCTCTGAGTCGATGAATGGACCCGGACGAAGATTAACGAGAAGACCTTTTTTATGGGCGGTATTAATGAACTTGACAAAGTCGTTCTGCTCGCGGAAGTCGAACACGCCGTTTTGGGGTTCGAGGGTTCGCCATTCGAGGTACGTCTGCACAGTGTTAATGCCGCATTGACGCATAGAACGCAGCCGGTCCTCCCAGAGACGATGGGGTACGTTGTAATAGTGAATACTGCCGGAGATAACCTGAAACGGCTTCCCATCCTTTATGAAACGGTCGTTGGTGTAGTCTATCTTGAACTCGCGGGCGTGTGCGGCGATGGCAATACCCGAAACAAGCATCAGTAGTTTCTGAACATCCATGGTGGTACCTAATGGCAACAAAATAATTACGGTTAGATACTGGTCGATTTGTAGAAAGAAGAGCGCTGACGTCAAACCACTAAGTAACAGACAACCAGTGTAAGCCTATAACCATGTATGCAGGGCGTCCAACACCTAGTTTGACAAACTTAACGGGGTTGTAAAATTTATTAAAGTAAGCATTTTTGATAGTGGAATTTGGGGCGGTCTTGTTTAGGAGTGACAGTGAATTTACCATTTTTTGTTATACCAATGTAGTTGACCGGATATCACTTCACAAAATGTACGATTACACGAGGACGAGTTAGTCATACAATTCAACGTGCAAAAAAATAATAGTCTCATGTGGAACAAGTTGCAAAAATCTAGATTCTGTTATGACTTTTTTTTTAGCCTTTGCGTTAAATACATGAACTCTCTCTCTCTCTCTATATATATATATATATATATATAGAAAATATTGTAGTGATTTGGTAATCATTTACAATACGTTTGCACACTCGGCAGTGCTCGCCTTATATATATATATATATATATATATAGGTTTTTCTGCATTTACTAACGTAGGCATATAATGTTCTACCCACTTAAAGCTAAGCCTCCTTCGTGTTTCCTCGTGCCCAGACTTTTTATGTATTACTTCAGCACCGTATACACGGACCGGACCTTGTTCTACAATATATAGGTGAATGCTCATAGAAAAATTATATCGGTAAAAATAATTATTTAGGTTTGACTAGCAAGATGTGTAATGAAATTATATCGGTTATTAATTAATAACCCTTCTGGAGACTTGACTGTGAGGTGTAATCTCCTCTTTGCGACTTAGCTGTTAGGCGCTGCTCTCTTTATCGATGAAACTTGCTTTACATATTTGAAATCTGAAAATTCTACATCGCTGTTAATCTAGCTCATTTTCCATGCAGACCTGCTTAGTCTACTAGTAATTTACGCTTCGATAAAAAACAACGAAATGACGGTAGAGATAGTGCGCCAAAACGCACTGTACCCTGAATATGGAAGCGTGCGAACTGAGGCTTCACGATGGTTCTCTTGATCGTGCCGTATTTTGCAGACACCATTAGGAGCATTAAACGATTACAGCGATTGTTGCGTTCGGTACAATTCCTGCTAGCAAAGCAGAACGAATTTCAATAAGTTGGTGACCTAATGCCGTTTGGTCAATCTTGATCGTAAATACTTAAGAAGCCTTTACATGGTCAAAAATATATCAGAAAAACCACACATTATGCAATTATTTAACTGCCTAGAAATGTTATAACATGCTGGACAAATAGACGTTATCTCGGTCATATCAAGATCATTTCATCGCACAAACATGTCCTTAGTATACGCACTTACTCAGTTGAAACATTACTCCTTTAACCGTATGCCAATTTATTATTACTATTTATCGTTCAGTTATTACAATTGTGAGGTATAAACGTTTAAGCTAGATTTATCATGCTTTGTTTGCTGCCTGTTAACTCATGTGTTAACGCATATAACAGAAGCCACGTTCCCTCTACAAACGACCAAAGACATCATCTGTCTCAAAAACATGGCCTCGCGTCGATCGCCCGTAACGTCTTCTATACGTTTTCCGATGTCTTTCAGTAGTTTTGCTGTACCTGTGCTGAGGGGGCCAAGTGTCTACAATGTAGTTGGCACAAAGTGGTAGCTGCTTGATAAATCGAGATACTATTTTCGTTTTTCAGAATCCATACGTTCTGCAACCCAATCTGATTCAAGTGCGTAAATACGACAAGGCCATTGTGCATGAAACGGTTACATCCCTTTCTAGGCCTTTTCCGTGTGACCATAGCGAAATAGTGACCCCGATAAGACCCTTTGGCTCGAGTGTAGATGGTGTCCCTGTTTTTCTAAGGGCTCTTCTTACTATGGCGTTGAGCTCAGTGTGGTTTGTAAGTCTGCGACGAACGGGGGGCGCTCCAAGTGGGGCGCTTACGAACGTAATTATCTGGTTTCATGGCGTCAAAGTGCAAGAACAATTTACACTAGCCTTATAGAATATTACGGACTTACGCTGAGAACTAATTGAGCGCGCATCATAATCGCTGAACCTTGCATCGTTATAGTTCTTCGTCCCCAAAAAACAGTAGTTTTAAGGGTTCGAAAAATCTAATAGATCTCTGACAATATGTCATTGAAAGAATGATACGACTATACTGATGATTAAATAAATCTGCATGTTTTCACAAGTTCATGTTTCCCCTTGAGGCAACAAAGGGCAAGAACCTTTGCATCAACTCAACATGTAGCCAACGTGAATCTTTTTTTTTTTTTCTTATATAGGACTAACTGGGAAATGCGGTACGCACACACGGACACCACCGCAGGAAACTCGTCTGCAAGTGTGGGCCGGTAGTGTGGGGCTCCAACCCACTAAAAACCAGTCATGTCCTAATCTCCCAATCGATCGGGAACTGCATAAGCATAACTTCAAACGATCGAAGGGGGAGAGTAGTTTAAGCATTTAGCTATCCCGGGATGCCCCGCGGGATGATGTCGTGCAGTAACGGTTTTTCTTCTCCTTGGCGCGCATGATGTTTTCCATAATGCTTGCAATGCTAGTCCAGTCGTCGCGTGACTTAATCATAAGCTGTATGATTGTTCCAAGGGTGCCGTCTTCAGCCCTAGGTAGACCCGCACGCTGAGCGGCCCATTCCGGGCACCACAAAATTGTATGTTCAGGCGTATCCTCTGATTCGCTTTGGCAGTACTTGCAGAAAGGAGATGTGGTTTTCCCAATTCTGAACAAGTATGACTGGAAATCACCGTGTCCTGTAACGACCTGAGTGATGTAGAACGTCAACTCGCCACCTGGCCGGTACATCCAGGCCCTGATATCCGGGATCAGAGTCCTTACCCGGTACCCGGGCGCTCCGTCCTGAACGGAATCCCATTCGACTGTTCGATAGGCCATCGTGATACGTAGAGCAGCCACTCTTTGGGCTTTGCGCAGCGTTGCCCTATTGTTGGCTGTAGACAGTGTGGTTGACGGCCACACCGGAGCTGCAAATAAAACTATGGACTCAGCTACCGACATAATAAGGCGTCTTCTTGACTCCCGTGGGCCATAGTTGTTTGGCATCAGCCGGGCTATCTTGTATGAGACCTTAGTAGTCTTTTCTGCTGCAAGACGTATGTGAGGTGTGCCCCGTAGTCCCCTGTCTAGGTGCATTCCAAGATAGCGGGCAGTGTTGACAATCTTGATCTCCTGGTCGTCTAGGATTAGTTTCAAGGAGGTGCACTTCCTTGGCCCGATTAGGAGGATGCCCTCGCTTTTATTCGGTGCCAGTGTCAGGCCAACCCCCTTCATCCAGCCAGCGATCTCAGCCAGGGCGTCATTGGCTCTCAGTTCTAGTTGCTGGGGTGAGCGGGCCTGGACCACAACTGCGAGGTCGTCCGCATATGCCAGCAGTTCAGTGTCTTCTGGAAGGTCGTCTAAACGTAAGACGTCATCGTACGCCAGGTTCCATAGAAGGGGTCCTAGGATCGAGCCCTGGGGAACCCCGGCCGTCATGTCGAACTCGAAACCCTCACTGACTATGCGCCTCTCGCTCAGGTAGGACGAGATTGCTCGGCGCAGGTAGGGCGGGACTCCCTTCTTGAGTAGTGTGTTCAAGATTACCTTCCAGGGCAGGCTGTTGAATGCGTTTTTAACGTCCAGCAAAACAACCAGTAGCAAGCCTCTAGTACGAGGCGGGGACTGGCGCAGGGCTTCCGCCTTAGTAACCACCTGCTCTATCGCTGATAGGACTGATCGGCCCTTCCGGAATCCGTATTGTGTTGGCGAGAGGAGGCCGTGCTCTTCTGCAAAGCACCGCACGCGGGACTCTAATATTGATTCTATGCCTTTGGCTAGCGTGCTAACCAGGCAGATTGGCCTATAGGAGTCAATCCCTTTCGGGATGAGTACCAGATCCGCTTTCTTCCAGGCCATGGGGAAGGAGCCGCTGCGGAGTATTTGGGTGGCTACAGTGGCCACTACGTCAGGAAATTCTTTAAAGAGTACTTTCGTGGCCGAGACCGGAATGCCATCTGGGCCTGGTGCCTTACCGGCCTTCAATCTTTCCCCCGCAGCGAGTACCTCTGCCGGGGTCACCTCTGGGATGTAATCCTCGGCCGTTACTACTTTATACAATAACCGGTCGAATGGAGGATGTTGAGGGAAAAGCTTGTTAATTACTCGGACACGTTCATCAGGGGAAAGATTTGCCTTTTTTCTGATTCCTGATACGCCACGTATCAGCTTGTAGGGCCGGCCCCATGGCCCCCCTCCTCTAGCTCTGATAAGAACTCCCTCCAGCAGCGATATTTGCTCTCCATTATAGCTTTGCGTAGACAAGCCCTGAGGCGCTTAAAATCACAATAAAGGTGTACGACACAAGCCTCATCTATGTTGCTGCGCCTTGCCCTGGTGGCTTTTCTTCTGGCCCAGATGCAGCGTCTACGGGCCAACGCAATTTCCTCGTTCCACCAGTATTTTGGTAAGACAAACCGGTAGCGCATAGAGTGTCCGCGGTCTTTGAACGGCTCGCTACAGACCTCTTGCAGAATTTTTTGCAAGTCCTGGGCGCACTGGGGTTTCCCTCTTGAGTCTAAAATCTTTGTCAGCTTGGCCCGGAGCGTTTTGTTATCTTGCGGCTTCCACTTCGGTGTCCTTGTTAGAAACGGTGAGGGTGTTAAAGTGGTTGTTTTACTGACGTCATATTCTATACAGTAGTGGTCGCTAAGACTTTCTTCGTCAAGCAGTACGGTGCAGTTTAAAATTTTAAAAGCATGCTCGCGTTTGCAGATTGTCAGGTCTATGTGCGATTCCATTCCCCGGCGGTGGAAGGTAGGATTCGAGCCCTTGTTCAGGACAACCATGTCCCCCGCCGCTAGCCATTCTAGCAGCACTGTACCTCTTCTGTTAGTGTTGGTAGACCCCCAAGTGGTTGAAGCAGCATTAAAATCTCCAGAAAAAACTACCAGTGGCAGTGAGCAGCTCTTAGCTGACCACTCCATGTCTTGTAGCATTCCTACGAGGTCCTCGAGCGTTCCGTTAGGGCTGCTATAACATGAGTAAAAGCGGCCAATCCCGTCTATGTCAATCCACGCGAAAGATGAAGCCGCACCTCTGCCGGTTTCTCGGTAGCAGTTTAACGTGTTTTGAATTATACACGTGTTTCTACGGTCGTCTACCACCCATGTTGATAGGTTTCTTTCAGCCAGTTTAACGTTTGGCTCACTTATAAGAGAGATAGCCGCTCCTCTTCTCGTCGCAATCTCATCTAGCATTAGGTGGGATGATCGACTTCTATTGCAGTTTACTTGAATTACTTTAAGTTGCGTAATTGGAATTTTGAGACTTAGCAGCCCGTTGGTCCACTGGCGGTGACCGTATAGTCCTCTTTCGCGAGGGTTGTCTAAAACCCTCGTCATCTTCAGCAGGCGCGTTTACTGTGTGATCTGGATCATCTTGGGCGTTGTTCGGTGGGGATTTCGGGTGGGCAGTCGGGTCTCGGAGAGCTGCGACGGTAACCCGAGGCGCGGAGACTAGGCCCGCGCCGCCTCGTTCGCGCCTGGCCTCTGTTATTTTAGCCCGGTAGTTTGGGCATGCGGAGGAGTTGGCAGCGTGTCCGGCAACTCCACAGTTATAGCACGAGGGGTCCTTTGTGCATCCATTTGAGACGTGACCCAGTTCGCCGCATTTGTGGCAGCGTTTGGTTGCCACCAACTCAAACGTGCATGTCCGTGCCTGGTGCCCAACTCTTTGGCATCTCTGGCATGTGGGCACATTAACCCACTCGGAAATTGGGCAAGACGCCCAACCAATTTGGACTTTTCCTGTCTCCGCCAGCTTCGCGGTGTCGGTGTGGTTTAGCCGAACCACGGCCGACCATCGGTCACGGAACCCCTTTTGAGGCTTCTCAACCACAAGCGGGGCAGCACTGCCTACAATCTGCCTTAGCGCGTGCTCAACATCTTCTTGCGTCGTTCCTTCAAGCAAGTCTCTTATTATAAACCTGCGCAGTATTGATATATCCCGGGAGGCCTGTGCACCCCCCTTAGTCGTAAGGGCCTCTAAGAAAGACTCGGTGGCACCATCTGCGGTTTCTGCAACTGTCAATCGCATGTCACCGCTAGCTAAACGTTGGACCCTTGTAACTTTGACGTTGTATTCTGTCGGGTCGACCGTGCTGCCGAGACGCTTGAGCGTGTCAGCGTAGGAGACACCTTTCTCCCTTTGAAGAAGAATCGAGGTGCCGCTTGGTGCCCTCATGGCTCTTCTCGCCTGTTGCGTTGTGTCTCTCTTCTTGTTTCTCCCTTGGGTGACCGCAATCTGAACGTTGCGCTTTCGTGCAATTAATTCAAGGAGCTTATTGGCCGCCTTGGCTTCTCCCTGGCTTGTCATATAGCAAGAGATAGGCCCCGTCTCGTGCAGCGCTTCGTATTTTTCTTGGATTTCTATTGCCTTTGCGACCGCTTTCTCAATCATAACGCCATCATCCCACTGCTTAGAGTCCTTTGGCAGACGGATCGCCACTAACGCACGTGCACTGGGAAGCCCATCGTCACCCGTCTCTTGAATTATTCGCGAGAGCACCATACCGATATTTTACCCTGTTCCCCGGCTATTCCTTGGAACTGGTTTGCCATATTTCTCCAAGTGACGGAGTCGGCCGAGTCTTCCTCCCGGGCAATAAGGATCCGAAGAGGACTCTCCCTTAGAATGCTCGCTTTGAGGTAGGAGACGTTGTTGTACGCACCATCTGGCCATTCCCTCGATAAGAGGTCTTTTAGGTCATCTGCGGTTTCGCAGCGCGCGATCAAGTCGTTTATGCCGTCTGTCTTTGCCGGTCTGTTTCTTCGCAGCTTGTTTCCGTTCCTCGGAACGTCTTGCCTTTTCTTTCCGTATTACATCTCTTGTTAAGAACCTTAACTGTTCTATTGAATTCTTGAGTACGATTTGCATGTTCTTGGTACTTGAAGTGACCTTGTACATGTCTTCGATCAGCCCCATCATTTTGGCCAATTGGCACAAAAGTGGATCTTTCTTGTCTTCCTTCTCTAGTTCTCGTCCAGAGTCAGCATCCTCCACTGCTACTGGCTCATCGCCATGTTCCTTGTCCGGCTGTGGATCCTGGTCTTTGCCCAAATCAGCGCCCTTGTCCTTATCTGGCTGGGCTCCCTGCCCTTTATCTGGCAGAATGACCTGCCCCTTGTCCGGCTCCTTGCACGGAGGGGTACGGCCCAAAAACATCTCGCTGTTTGCGTTAAACACCCTTAATTAAAATTAATATTAATAATAATATTTATATTTTTAAAAAAAATCACTCCCAGGATTTGAACCCTGGAAGTCGTTTTCATAGGCAGGGGTGTTAGCTACTTAGCTACCGGACCGCTTGCTTAAATACGCCTGTGCCGATACTATCGGCAACCAAGAAAAAATAAAAATAATAATAATAATAACTAGGCGCTCTTGCGCATATCGGTATAAACAATGAAAGCGACGAGAGCGACGACGACGATGACGATGATGACACTTCACGGTGACACAGCGACAGTTAGCCGGACTGATGACGATTGCTGGCACGATAACAGTCGTACACTACGCCGGCCGTCTCACTGTAACAGCACCGGCACTACTTGCACCGCACAGCTGATTTTCCTAGCCGAACAACTGACATATGGAATGTCTCGCAAGTGAGTCACAAATTAATAACTGGGGCACAAGTGGCAGATGCACAGGGGTGCTCTAGACCATTTTTCGGTTGACTGACAGCAGAAACCGGGCTGACAACTGCTCTGTACAAAGATTTTGCAATCTTTTCCGAGAGCTCCACCAAACCCGACCGCTGTGTTCGAAAACGAAACCACTCTAGCCAACGTGAATCTGAGATAACATTAAATGCACTAAAAATACATAAACTAGCATTACACTAAAGCAGGTCTTGGTTATCTAAGAAAAATGCCATAAGCTTCATAAACAGCATCCTCATTTTTTTCTTTGGTTTTGGTTAAGAGTTGTGGACATTCGGTTCCAGCCTATTGTTGCACAGCCCTACCAGCGGTTGCCAGGCATGAACTTTAAATGTTGCATGTATGAGGTGGGTTCAAATGAAAAGGTACGAAACGTCGTAACAACCAAACCGGTTGAAATTCTAATATGCCGCTTTGGGAATACATAGTGAGACATTAGGGCTTTAAAACGTCCGGTGTGGCTGTACGCATGCGCGGGAGCCTGCGCTCGGCAGAGGGGAGAAGCAGGCAGATGTGTGTCCTGCCCAATTGACACGACAGTGCGTGTAGGAACATTAAAGCGGTCCTATTGCAAAAATCGACGATTAAGGAGCGAATGTTGGCAGTGATCGTGAGGACTAACGTTTAAACAGTATAGACACTTGTGCACGGCAGGTTAGGCGTATCCACGGAGTGGGTTCCGAAGGAGCTCAGCAAACCAGAAAAAGAACTGCGTATGGGGTTAGCACTGTTCCATTGTCAAGAAAATTTCGCTTTTTTGGAGCGGATAGGTACCGGTGACAAAAGTTGGTGCTACTTCGAAGCGGGACAGCATGCAATAAAATCATGCGTCGTCACCTCCTTCTAAAAATTTCAAACACGCTTTAACTCGGACGACGAATTAAAGAACACAGTAAATAACTGGCTCTTGTGACAGCCATAGGAATTTTATGAAAAAAAATCCGTCGGCTAGAGAAACAGGGGGAGAGGGGGTGGAGCAGTTGTTCTCAGGCCTCTGGTGATTGCTTCTGAATAAAGACTTCAATTATACCCGCAGTGTCAGTTGTCGTATTTATTATTTAAACCCACCTTTATTTCAACGAACAAGTAGTTGAAGACTATATTTGTAATGGAAATAGGATACGTGAGCTAATCGTAGCTAATTGTTGAAGTTTTAAGATAGTCTAGAGATGTGGCCTCGGAGTGAAAATGAAATGGAGAAACATCCGTCACAAATAGCACAAGAATCTACAGGAGAGAATGAAAGTAAGTACGAAAGTAAACTGGAAGAAGCTATCGAAAAACAACAGTCTCGGTGGCATCCAGACTGGCGTGGTGTCATTTGGAAACTTGGAAAAAGCTACCGCAGAAACGATTGCGATTGAGAACGTACCTTGGTTTGAGGAGCCAACGACTTCAACTGCTGGAATAGCTAGTCGATCCGTGATCGATATGACGATTGACGGTGACCGGTCAAGCGGCCAACAGCCTATGGTAGAGAATCAACGACGCGGCCAGCATCGACCATCGATCATCATCGACAAGATGCCAACCAGAAAAACCACCATTCGACCACTTCCTAACACTTTCACCAGCGTCGCGCCTATATAAGGTCTGATGATACGTCTCAACGCATCAACAAAGTGCGCCACTGCGCCACCACCACAGTCAGTGTCTATTTATACAATAGCCACGAGCCATTTGTTAGTAAAATAATCACGAAATCGATCGTTGCGGTTGTGCGGTCGTTATTGTTGTTGTTCTCGCTATTGGTTTTGTTGTTGTTGCTGTTGTTGTTGCTGTTGTTTGTTTTGTTGTTGTTGCTGTGGTTATTGTTGTTGTTGTTGTTGTTTTTTGTTTTGTTGTTGCTGCTGCTGTTCTTGTTTATTTTGTTGTTGTTGCTGCTGCTGCTGTTCTTGTTTATTTTGTTGTTGTTGTTGTTGCTGTTGTTGTTTGTTTTGTTGTTGTTGCTGCTGCTGTTGTTGTTTATTTTGTTGTTGTTGTTTGTTTGGTTGTTGTTGCTGCTGCTGTTGTTATTTATTTTGTTGTTGTTGTTGTTGCTGCTGCTGCTGCTGTTGTTGTTGTTGTTGTTGTTGTTGTTGTTGTTGCTGTTGTTGTTGTTGTTGTTGTTGTTGTTGTTTGTTTTGTTATTGCTGCTGCTGCTGCTGTTGTTGTTTATTTTGTTGTTGTTGCTGCTGCTGCTGTTGTTGTTGTTGTTGTTGTTGTTGTTGTTGTTGTTGTTGTTGTTGTTGTTGTTGTTGTTGTTGTTGTTGTTTTTGTTTTGTTGTTGTTGTTGTTGTTTGTTTTGTTGTTGTTGCTGTTGTTGTTTGCTTTGTTGTTGCTGCTCTTAAATTTATGGTCCACTAACAGCGCCGACGTCGACGACGACGAGAACAGTAGCAGCATGACCAGCAGCACCCGCTGCGGCAGTATCTAACATGGCAGCCAGCCAATCAGCTAGCCCGTTTTGACAGTTAGATTTCTGACGACAGTTGACCGACCGCGTTTGACCGCCTGGAACGGCGATCGTCTCGTGTGGACAGGGCTGCAACGACAACCAGTGCCGGATCGATCGATACGCGACATGATGGTTCGATAAACGCTAGAATTGGTAGCCGGTCAATTGCTGTCGTTGTTGTTGCAATTCTTGTTGTCGATGCTTCTTATATATATATATATATATATATATATAGTGAAATTAGTTATCATTCCCTCGTGCCACAAATCGATCTTTGATTTCTTCTGTTGTCTTTTTTTTTAATATTGGATTCTCTCGCTTTTTCATGTGCTTCTCGTTGGCAGACGCGCGACACACATAGCCTGCACCACAAAAGAGCTTCTCTCTCTCTGACTCTCTTTTGACTGCTTTCCAGCTTCTACCTTCTTGCTGCTTAGCGGATCGGCGTAGTTAGGTTTCATGGGGCTCGTACGGGCTTAGTGTCGGCGACAGACTCACTTCTGAGAACGTGTGTGCGTGTACGAGTAAACACGAAACAAGCAAGGTGGACAATTGAAACGAATAAAAAACAAAATGAGATGAAAAAAGAAGAAGGAACATTAACTTTTTCGTACCGCTGGTTATCCCAGTGTCAGTACCGTCCTTGTCAGCTCGCACAAGTAAACAGATCAAGTTGCCGCATAATTTCGCTATGAAGATACCTACACTGGAGGACTAGTGGTGGTAACGGCATGTTCCACAGACAAATCGACAGAGCGACAGATTGTCTAGAGACTTTTCGTTCAAATGTGTCTACTACATGCAATTTGAGTAGAAACTGAGAGGCGTCTTGCGTAGGTCACAATGCATTACCAAAAAAATGCCCCGCTGGATGCAGTCAGTCCCCCGAGAGCAAATGCCCGTTATGCCCAGGCGCCTCGGTTCACACAAAACTCCGAAATTAGAGTCCGAAGGACGGCCGGGTACCTTGCAAATAGAACACCCTCACGAGACGTATTACAGATTGACAATAATTAGTTTTTTGCGTGCAGACGCTCATCAGAATATTGAGCTGTGCTTTCCATCTTATTTTTACTGTCTTTAGTTGTCGGCCAGATAGTGTAGTGGAAATGGCTTATGATTTCGGCCTTATGTTGCGTGATTGTGTGTCATCTTATGTATCGTTCCGAGACGACGCATATAGCACAAATGCCAACGAGGTTTTCTTGCGTAGGCCAACAATTTCACTTAAAGGTTGCCTTAAGGAAGGCCTCAAATAAAGGTCAACCATTCTGAATAAAGGTTATTGATTACTTTGTTTTGTATGCTGCGTACGTACGCGCATGTGTTTGCAACCAAATTTACATAATTTAAATTTGACTTGTTGGTGGAGACCGGACAAGCATTTTAATAAAATCATTTTTATAAGTTTTTCTTTCATATTAGCATAGGCCTTCGAATAGCACGAAATGCTTCTGTTGTTTCATCTAATTGAGAGTTTTCGGAGGGAACATCATGCGCTCATTAACGGAGAGGCATCAATGCAAAACTCAGCTTTTCTTTAGCCTATTTTGCTTATTCTCGCAATCACAGTTTAGTGGAGATTAGCATAAAGATCCCCACCTTAACTCTGTCTCGCATAAGCATGACTAGGCTGAACCGGGCTTCTGGCGGACATCGACAAACACATTTTCTGTCACACTGAGTACGTGTGACAGAAAATGTGACATTTTACCCCGGTTGTATTATACTCATCTCATTTGATAGAAGTTGAAACCTCAAACAGCTCATCTATCTGAGGTTGAAGCCTTCGAATATTGAGAACGTAATGCACGAACAACTGAGACCCAAGACGTCAGTTCTTCATGTAAGTGTCAGTAATGAGTAACGTTGGCGGCGTGTATGCGTATTTGTATGTGAGTGTGGTCCGTCAGAATCCCAAGAAAAAAACTGGGTAAGTGATTGATCCCAAGAGTTAAACTGGAATTGATTAGCAAACATTGTGGATCGCGAAGAATACTGTTGCTATGACTACGCCTACTAAAGTTATTTATTTTGTTACAGGCGGCTGGCTGTAGTGAAGTAACAACTACTAAACCACGACACCAAACCAACGCACTTCGCTAGTCAGCGTTTAACGAACGTGTGTAACTGAGTATCATCGTTCATGAACAACGTGCCCGTGACGACTCGACAGAAAAAGCGCGAATTGATGAACTCCGTTTGATTACGGTCAGCAATACTTCAACAAAATAAACGGGCTCTGGCGGGCGAGCGAACGAGCCGGAAGACGGTACCAGGGCAGATAGTTCATATCGATAGGAGGGGTGACCGGCATTTGTTACTGTTAATACGTTATCTTAGTAGACTTTTCTGGGTTGGCATGAATCCGGGGCGTTCAAACGATTAGCAATCAGTGGTAACAATGTCGTCCATAGTACTACGCGGAGACGTACAACGATTCACTCTTTTACTCTCCCACATTCGGAGTCTCTCCCCGCTGCCTCTACGTATTTCTTTCTTTCTCGCTGTCGATCGCTCTCTCCCTCCAGCACCGTCTTGTTTATCTCTACTAAAGCGCAACTTAACTAAACCCATACGTACAGTGAACGGGACATTCTAGTATGCAAACTCCACACACACACACACACATATATATATATATATATATAATGTATTTTAAGCTCAGTGATAAATTACTGAAATTAAATAAATTTGCCGCCCGGAGAAGACGTTCATATAAAAACACGTTTTTATATGAACGTCTTCTCGCGCGGAGACAATTGTCCACTCCAAATTGGTAGCATAGCGAAGTTATATATATATATATATATAAACCGACGAAGGGGCCGCGCAGCGGTAAAGCCTGAATTAACTTATACTCGGGAATTCGGGTTGCAGGTGTACAAAGTTTGCTGGTATTAGGTTTCACTCTCATATATATATATATATATATATATATATATATATATGTGTGTGTGTGTGTATTTATATCAATAATATTATCACGACTAATATTATAAGTCGTATGTCCCTCAGAGGAAGCAGGATTTTCACGAACACGAAGATATGTTTAGTTTGTCCATAGAAAACAATGTTCAACAAATATTTACCGCGCTCTACATTTCTCTATATCACTTTTCTAAAAATTTCTGGAGAACCATATATATATATTAAAGTGTAAGTTAGCTTAGACGTAAACCTCGTACATCAAATCAAATTCCAAGGAGCCTGAACATTTTTACAACTATGTCGGATAGATGGCTAGCCGCAACCGACGGATGTTGTCCAGAGTATATTATGGTCTATTAGCACCCAGGTTGGGTAAATTTTAAATAAGTACATCAGTCTAAATCAGTGGTTTTTCTGCGTCCCCGGATCTTCCCTCATCATGCGAGTTCAGCTATTGATTGCGTTGCTGGACATGCTGCGGCGTGGTATCTATCACAATGGCCTAAGCATCTCGCGCACCTACAACACTCCTGAGGATTGTGGAATTCTTGTGTGCTGCATAACACGTGATGGAACCCGTGGGCTGCAAATGCCGTAGTGAGATGCCTGTCGTGTATATTCCTGTGTCTATATCCTTTAATTTTTCCCCCCACTTCATAGTGTAGACCGCGAAGGCCGTCGTCTTAGGTAAACCCCATTTTACTTGTAATTCCTGTGTCATTAGAGCCCCCCCTTCTAATATATGAACTATTCTACTCCTACAAGAGTTAGCTAACCCCAAAACCCGCTTCATGAAGAAAAATCGAACTCTATCTAGTAACTGTAGATTTGTCTCTCCTAATTTCTCCCATATAAGTGATACACTAAATGTTGCTATTGGTTCTATTTTAATCGTGAAAGGGGCGGACGCGGTATGTATTGACAACATTTGCGGGTTTTTAATTGCTGCTACCGCTCTAATGGCTTTTCCTACTCTGCTTTCAATATGTTTTGGAAAACTGCTACCATTTGACGTTAAAGTGACCCCTAAATAGGTACATTTATTTACAAAATTTACTGTATTACCCCTGGCTCGAAGAACATCGTCCTTTGCCAATCGACCTCCTCTTCGAAATTTTACTGCTACTGTCTTTTGCCAGTTAATACTAAGTCCCATCTCGTCCATATACTCCATATAGCCGTTCTAGTCCCTGCTTAACCCTAAATAAACTCCTGCCATAGATCGCTATGTCATCTGCATACATTAATGTATTTGCCCACTCTCGGGTCCACCCCTGCCTCACCCGGTTAGGTAGCCCTCCAAGTAGTACCGAAAAAAGCAACGGGCTAAGTCCGTCTCCTTGGGCCACGCCTGTAGTTTGCTTTACTCTTCTCACAATCCCTATACCGTTGTCGATGTATACTGTAGTCTCCCCAAGAATGGTACTTAAAAGTTTTAGTAAGCGATACGGAACTCCCTCCAAGGCTAACTTTTCTATAATCCTACTTCGTGGCGCTAAGTCAAAGGCAGCTTTAAGATCTATAAATATTGCGTATAACGGTCTTCTAGGTTCTGATAGAGTTTCCCAAATTTCTGCCAGCAACTGGCCCAGGGCCGTATGGATCGACTTCGACCTTCTGAACCCATGTTGTTCTTCTGGTACTGCGTTTCTGGTTTCGAGGTAATGCTCTAGTCTATCTGATATTATTTCCGAGAAAATGTTATAGGGGCAACTCTTAAGTGTTATGCCCCTCCAAGATTCCGGCTCAGTTTCTATGCCTTCTCCTTTTGGTATGACAATCAAGGTATCCTCCTTCCACGCTTTTGGTACTTCCCCGGATTTTAGGCACTCGTCAAATAAAGCTTTCCAGCATGGTGCGAGTGCCAGCGTTTGCTTTAAATGCTCGTTTCGTATCATATCGTTCCCGGCAGCTTTGCCTCTAGGCGTCCTTTCAATTGCCCTGACAACGTCTTCGATTGTGACTGGTCGAATTACCCATTCCGGTGCAAGTTCTGTTTCCTCGTCCCAAGGCCCGTTGAATAATGTTATTTCCTTTGGGGTAGTATCGGCTCCCTGCAGCACACTAGCAAAGTGCTCAATTAATCGCCCAGGCTCCACTGGGCACTGCCGTTTTATTTTTTGTTTTAGCCACTTGTGCGGTTGTTTCTCTGCTTCTTGCAACAGCGCCCACTCCTGACTTTCCCAGTATTTTTGTTTCTCTTCCTTGTATGCCTTTTGTGTCATTTTCTTTACCATACTTGCGAACGGCCTTATTACAGGAAGTCCAGAGTATATGCTAACAAGGAGACATTGGTTAAGTTCCATAGTTCTACATCATCATTAGTGTAGAGGAATCATCATAAGTCATACCGCGCAAGACGGCTCATTGGCAAAGCCATTGCCTGGCACTCAGGAGGTTGTGGTTTCACGAGTTGGACCGGCCACCCTTTAAGTTGGTTTTCATGGTTTCTAATTTAGGTAAGGTGAATGCCGAAGTGGATTGTAATGAACCATGATCGGAAAAAAAACGGGGAGTTCAAACGTCTAAGTAAATAAGATGGTATCTACCGGCGTCCGGTAATTTTTTCGCTCATCTTTACTTATCCCTCTTCTTTGTATATCTTTCTAAACCAAAACAATTGTTGTCGTTAGGTGCGTGAGCACCTCCAAAATTAACATAAGAGCCTTAAAAAATGACCGAGCGTCAGGATAGCCACACTTCCTACAGGTAGGGCACCCTTGTCTTTAGCACTCTAGAAGACCCTACGTTTGCACGTGTGTCATCGCAAGCATTGCATCAGGGACACTGCGTACAGTGCAACTTTAAAGAGCTTGCTAACTATGCTTATTTCCGCGATAATGAATGTGTCAAAGCCGGAGCTGCGTTCTGTCTGAATGGTCTAATGCTTTTGTTGCTTTTCTTTTATCATCTTTGGCGGCAATATTATATTTTTCTCGTTTTGTCGACGCCTTGATCTTAAAGGCAATCTTAAATGCCTATTTTGGAGGTTAACTCTATTGATTTGGCCCCAGAATGCTGATGTATCTGCGTAGTATCGAATAATCCTTATTTTATGCAGCTTTTTGCTGTTACCCTCTGATCTGGGTCTTTGAGCCAAACTGTCAATTTCCCTTACGTTGTTACTCGCGCATCAGCTCCCAGAAAAAAAAACTCTCACTGAGCTCTACAGTTATCTGAATAGTATTAGGGGTCCTAGTGCTTCGGGGTTATCTGGGCAGCGGAAAATTAGTTCCGGCAGAGCTGCCTTAAAGATAATATTTCGTATGTTTTGAGTAGCCGTCGGCAATTTCCTTGGCTACGTCCTTTGCGGCAACTTTCGCCGCTTTCTCTTGCCAAGATCTTGGGATGCTATCGCACCTTTCGTTCTCACCGGCACCGTGAGAGATGCCGTCACCTGTTTCACACGGCTTAGCGTCATTCTCACAGTTTCCACATGTCTGGTCGTTGGCCGTTGTCCTCTGCACAATCTCGGCTAGCCTGGCTTTTCGGGGCTGGCGTTCTCTAGCAGCCGCTGTTTCGGTTGATCGCCTCTTCAATTTGTGACACTTGATATTGCATTTGTTGTTGCTTTCCTGTCCTGGTCGTCGGCCGGTTTTGTGGCACAACGGTGGAGATGATAAACGAACGGGATGACTGTGGTCAATAATCATAATAACCAGTATTGTCAGAACGGGTATCAAACAATCTTTTTACTTTTTACACTCTAAGAGTGCTCATTCTATCCTGGGAGAAACTCCACACTGGTCGCAGCGCAGTATTTCCACGAAAAAGCAGCAGTTTTTTATGCGAGAGCCCGATGTGAATGTGTACACACACAACTACATAGAGCTGGCAGTCGAAAACACATTGATATTACTATTTTTATTGTAATCGTACCTGTTCTCGTTAAGGCCAAGACACCGGACAGGAAAGCGACAACCATAAGAGTCTTTGAGATACACCGCGGTTTGTGAAAGCTCAATCGGATTAGACATTCAAGCCCAGAATACTTCAAAGCAGATATGGCGCGATCGGCTCTAAACAATTACGACTGGCGTACGGCCACGAGACTGCTGCCTAGTGCCGCGATATGGGGAGCCGCTCGGCGTTCTGTTTATAGACTCTTTCTCTCTTAGAAGGCGCCTCTAATTTGGCTGCTTTGACTTACATTTTTGACGCAAGTCTAGTTTAGGGACATCCATCGTTGGGGGTAGCAATATTTTCATTTCGATGTGATTTCCCATTCGTTTTTTGTTGTTGCAGCTTCGGTGGCATGTTGTAAGACGAGCAGACTACTGGTAACAAATCTAAAAAAAAAATTGTGAACAAATTCTAATCTAAGGTGCAATTGAAAGATCACCTTCGGGTTAATACTTAGCAACATGCCCAACGCTCACTGGAAAGTTCTGTTCTGAATCGTTTAAATAGTTTGAACTTGAGGCTAAGTAAAATTTATTTTATCCGAGCACCTTTACTGCTACTGATACGATGTTATATCGGGGAAGGCACATAAACACTCGATTACGTGGGAAAGAAGACTGACGAATAGGGAATAATAGCTAGTGCTGAATTAAGTAGTAGCCTCTGTACGGCCGGAACAGCCCTGTGCACGTCAGGCACACTCAAGACTACCGTAGTTAATAACTTTTTTGGCATTCAGGAAACACTGCCTACATTTACACGTAACCTACGTCTAGTACGTTACGCTTGAATTTGATAGTAGCCCTCAACGTATACATTCGCCTTTACAATTTTGTTCGTTCAGGACTACCTTCGCAGAGAAGATGCGCGACATCCTTACGGATTTCTACCGAACTCGAGCCATGACATCCTCTGCTTGGAAGGAACCCCTGCAGGACCTCCGACATGTCGTCACTCGATACGCTGTTCATGGCCTCCATCACCAGCTTTGTTCGCGAAGAGACTTTCATGAGCCGCAAGCAACCTGTATATGTAGACATTGCCTTCAGCATTGCCCCCGATATCATTTCGAGGGGTGCCAGAGCTTCGATAGCCTACGACGGTTGGCAAGGGAAAGTGACTAATTAACCATTGTTTTTAACCATTGTTTTTAAATCAAATGACATGTAATATACCTTTTTGGTCAATAAATGAAAAGATAATAATTTACAATTTTGTTATTTCTAAATGCACATAATGCGAATATTGCTTTTTTGGTATTTCTAAACGCACATAATGCGCTTCTGTCTGAGGGCCCCAGTTGGCTAGATATCGACGCACAAGACACGTGTCCTGAGGCCTCTATGTTTGAGGAACTCTCAAAACGTGACGTTTTTCCTCGTGTAGATTGACTCTCCGAACAATGTGACAAATCCGCGTTACAGCAACTTGCAGAATTTAACTTGCTGGGACACTTTTTAGTGCAAATTTGCTGCTACTTCGTCTACACTAATACTTTAGGTTTGCGCCAAAAAAAAAACTTGAGTCAAAAACCTGTTGACAGAAATGAGGTTTCTGACTAGATGATGATGGGTTTACACAAATCGCATCTGCAAGATGAAAACAAGAGCTCTATGTCAACGAACTATACAGACGGGCCCGCTTTTGAAATGACAAGGATGAGGGTAAACGGCAATAAAGTTTTGCCGCACTCTACCGTGCCATTTGGCACGGGTACTTTTGATATATGTATATGTCCTCAAGGCAACTGCTGTAACGTTGACAAATACGCTTGTCATTACTATTATTAAGGTTCATATCAGGCTAAAAGCCTGATATGTTAAGCACGTGTTGGGAGTACCACAGAGCGCTTCGGCAGCACTTACCTTAGGGGCGTGCAGAAAAAGCACTTATGAAGTGCTTTCTCCGCACGCTATATATATACACTTTTTTTAATTTGATTAAAACTAATTATCAAAATCTTGAAAGCTAAATTTAGCTCGCGTGGGCCTTGCCCAGGTCAACTTGATAGGATACGATGTCGTTGGGGCAATTTTCATCAAGCGCGGCTCCTGTGTTATTAAAGCGTTTCTAGCGCAATTATCGACGTGCTTCATATATGACGTACCTCTGGTCGCTAACACAACACAGAGGTTCTCCGTCATGCCAAGGCGTTTGAAAAAAGCTTTCAAAGCCGACTTTCGTATTGCTTATGTTTTGCTAGAATGTATCTGCAATTCAGCATCTATAATAATAAATATAGATAAGTTAAAGACGCAAACGATTGTTGCAAATAGAATTTACTTGTGCTGTATAAGGCTAAACATTTTTTTTCACAGGGGCCAGGAACAAAAATGCATAACGCACACCCTTTGGTCTGGGTAGTGTGGGACTCTCAAACCCACTAAAAACCTGGTGACCCCCTAACCTACATAACCGGGATACTTGTGGTATTACTTCAGTGCGCTGTTTAAGGTCAGCTTATCTTCAAATTGAAGCAATTTCGCGGTTGGGTGGCGCTCTTTTATGCACCGTTCGTGATCAAGTTATCTTGCAATAGGTACGGCGATACGTTAAGCCCAAAGGCGCATTCGCGTGCGCCTTGCCACTGAAGGACACACATGGGTGCACGGGTTCGATCCCCAACTTTGCACATTTGTATTTATTAGGGTCCCTCTTATAAAACAATGCGAGGGTGGTTCCGTGGACGTTAACTGTTGGCTAAGAGTCAGCATGAAAAAAAAGTACGGTGTTAAATGATGATACAGTAGATGGGATACAGATTTGTACACAAAACTTTTAGTTGCAATTCCTCTCTAGGCGCCTGCATTCAGAAAACTATGTTAGCAGAAAATCTTGCCAGCACCGAGGTATCCACCCTGTCACGTAAATCCACTAAGGCAAAATAACACAGCTTCTTTTTGATGGTAATTTCGTAACTCATCCGGTCGCGCCGCTTTGCGAACTGACAGTTATGGGTTCCAAGACCTAGCCAACTATTATGTTCCGTCTAAGGCTCTCTCGCAAGTAAGCAAATTGCTCCGATCACGCCGCGGGGAACGACGGGGAGCTCAAATGATAGAATCAGTGACTCTTAGCATGCCGGTAAAGTGCCCTAGAAGTGAACACAAATAGCGAGATAGCTTCGTCACGCGGATTGGGTGTCTTGTCAGCTCTAAAGCAATGGATCAGGTCCCTTTTCGGCCTGTGAGAAACAAGGTCTTTGTCTTCTAAAGGGCTAGCTGGGGTGATTCTGCTCCATCCACCTAGAGACAAGGCCTAATGCTGTGTTTGCTACCGCTTTCGATGACATGTTATGGTGAAAAGTCACGAGTAAGGCTAGGTTATTAACATAGACAAGAGTCTCAATCCCGTCGGGAAGCGAAAGCCGCAGGACTCCATCACAAGTCAAGTTCCAAAGAGCAGGCCTCCGAATGTAGCCCTGCGGCACACCCACGGGCACCTCGGATGTGACGTCGCCTAGGCAAAAAGCGCGGCCCAATAAGTATGCGTGTATGGCGGCAGGTAGGCACAAACGCCTCGTAAATCTAATGTGTAGTATTACCTGCCAGTTAAAGTGGTAAAAACATTTTGTACGTTAAGTAGGATGATTAATACAAAGAGGCGGGTCTTAAACGGCCCAGCTTCTAGAGCGCGCCTGTAGCCTCCGGGGAACACACCCGCCAAAAGAAGTAAAAAGACTTATTACCCCACCCCCTCCCTAACTACACAAAGTGATATGCACGCAGTCCCCAGTCAGTTCGGGGAACAGGGATACGACTGTTTTTAGAAGATTAGAGCCCTACACTGTAGAGCCCGGTGGCGTGGGACATTCGCTCGCGCCTCGCAATCAAAGAAGACACATTAGTGCACGGGCTCGAGCCCCACCGTTGCACAATTATATTTATGAGGTCCGTCTTATGAAGCAATGCGAAACCAAACTCGCGGACGTTAAATGTTGGCTGAGGGTCAGCCCGAAAGTTGGGAGCCCTTCACTACCGGCTTACTCTTGCAGGAAGCTTCCCTGCCACGGTTACCATGTGTGCAACGGTATATTCTGCTAGTCCTGTACTGAAAACAGCCTAAGGTGTACACATGAATCCCCGTGTGCTTTAGAAACGTGCTGCTCTCCGAGTGAAAACTACCATATGCACGTCTTTTTACGCCGTGGTCTAGAGCAACCAAATCATAATGGCAACTAGTCACATGGGAACTTCGGCAGGTACAAAAAGCCTTGGCATGTTCGTGGGGTTTGCGGTGGGAACGTACACAACTTATTAATGTCGTCTGTAAAAAAGATATTCATTAGGATGACTCGATAATATTACGCCTACTACCGCCACTCCGTTGTGGCGATATAATAAATGTGGGCTACCTCAACTTATCTAGGAGGGGCTGCTAAACCATTTTAACAGTAAAGAAAACAGCTTATTGAGTAAACACGCTATTACATTTCAAACTGTAGGTCAACGACTCATGAACTAGATGCGTGTGTGGCAGAAGAATTTCTTTGTAATGACTAAACATAATTATTTTTTTACAAGCACTTCATACAACCTTAATTTCCGTATGTGTCCGCATCCACTGAATAGTGGATGCGGTCACAAACGGGAATTAAGTTTACGGCTATTAATGGCACAAAACTCATAAGTGAACAAATACGAATTCTAGACAAAGTTTGTTTTTTATTACAGTTTAGTATCCCATAGTCCATGTCTCGTTTCGTAAGTTATGAAATATCTGGGTGAATTTGCAGTACATAACTAAGGCATATACAGTAGAAAATACATGTCACTTTTGAACGCACGTTTGTGTTGTATGAGAACATGCTAAGATTTATTGATCTGTATGTTAGTTTTCTTACGACAGCGTTTTGTGCCGATAGTTATTATTATGGTTTATTAACACCCAAAATTATAAACATATACATCAAACACAACTAGTGCTTCCTTCACATCATTGAATCTTCTCTGTCTCTCTCTATGCTGGTAGTTAGAAACCACATAGACTTGCTATGAGGAGACGGGCCCGTCTATGTCAGGAGTGTTTACGAATGAGATTGTCTGATTGCTTGGTGCGCTCTCGAGCTCCACAACGGTTACTCTGTTTGTGCCGTATTTTAGATACACGCCTGGCACGTATAGCGTGACTTGAGGTCCCTGAATTGGCCAGTACCGGCCAAGATTGATACCGTTAATGAGTATAAATCCTTTGCTCCACCCATCGAAGCTGGCGTACGTGTCAAGGAGAATCGGAGTCTTGTCTTGAGAAACTTCGATGTTGCCTTGATATACAGCGAAGCCATGCGTATCACGTAAATCAGAGTAGTCATTATTTTGCTGACGGAAATCATTAATAAATGGTACAAGCATATCGTATCCTTCGTCGCCGTGGGACTGATCCGGGATGAAGTAGTGCGACCATTTGGTAAGCTTATGGTATCCTAAAGTTACTTCTCCGATAATCCCTTTCATGTCCTTGATGCCGGAACTAACTCGGCCCTGGTTTTCGACAAGTATTGTCAGCACAGCGTTTGGCCTCGCCCGAATGGCCACCTCGTTAAGGTTCACTTCCCGTGAAAGCATTCCCTGAAAGTCGTAATCGACAAATACATAGCCTCGATCGCGGATTGCGCCGACCCTTAGCACAGAGGGACTCTTTGGCTGGTAGGCAATAGTAGTCTCATAGGCTACGAGACCATACGGATGATTGAGCTCCTCAAAAGTCATTGGGTTTTCACTTGGTGTTGCGGTGTTGATCATCTTGAGAGCTCCAAGAAGAGCCTTAAATCCGGTTGTCTTGTTGAGAACGACGTTGCCTAACGCCATCTTGGGCTTTGCAACAGGATTGGTGGACAGAACTGGTGCATACTTTTTGATAACATTTTTGATAGCCAAGCATTTCTCGGTGGGATCTCCAGCCTCGTTGAGTGGAGCATCGTAGTCATATGATGTTGGACACACCTGAAACTCGTCTGCTTGAAGCACGGCGCCATTGTCAAAACCAAAGTGTGTGCCTCCGTGGAACATGTACATGTTTACCGACGCGTTTTTGCTAAGAATCTCGTCGAGCGTACGCGCGACATCATTTAAAGGGACTTTGGAATGAGTGGCTCCCCACACATCAAACCATCCTGAGTAGAACTCAGAGTTTACCAACGGGCCGTGAGGTTGATGTCGTCGCTGGGCAGCGAAAGACGAGTCAACGCTCGAGTCCGTCCCAAAGTCAACTGTAGCGAACACGTCTGCTATTTTGCCACACTTAAGAAATCCGTCTGAGTTTCCATCGGTCGTGTAGTATACAACATGTTTGCCAAGGTTGTCCTCAGCCAGTTTGCGAAGGTACTCCGTGTACTTGAAGTCGCATTCCGTGTAGCTGCCGTACTCGTTCTCCAACTGAACGAGAATGATCGGTCCGCCGTTTGCGTAGAGCAGTGGCTTGATCACAGCGAAGACCTTCATCCAGTATCGACGAACGTACTTAAGAAAGTCTGGGTCGCTGGACCTTAACTTCATCGCAGGGTTAACCTGCATGAGCCACCAGGGCAGTCCTCCCATGTCTCGCTCTGAGTCGATGAATGGGCCCAGACGAAGGTTTACGAGGAGACCTTCTTGATGGGCAGTATTAATGAACTTGACAAAGTCGTTCTGCTCGCGGAAGTCGAACACGTCGTTTTGAGGTTCGAGGGTTCGCCATTCGAGATACGTCTGTACAGTGTTAATGCCGCATTGGTGCATAGAACGCAGCCGGTCCTCCCATAGAGGATGGGGTACGTTATAATAGTGAATACTGCCGGAGATAACCTGAAACGGTTTCCCATCCTTTATGAAGCGGTCGTTGGTGTAATCGATCTTGAACTCGCGGCCGCCTGCGGCGATGGCAATGCTCGAAACAAGCATTAGTAGCTTCAGAATATCCATGGCGGTACCTGGAGACAACCAAATGATTTCGGTTATTTTCAGAAACAAAAGCCTTAATGGTTAAAAGCATGCCGTTAGGTTACAGTTGATTAATTATCCTAGTTGTGCCAGACTCGAGGTAATCATAAAACTCGTTAAAATACGTTTTTTTTTGCCAAAACTTTGGCTGCAGAAATGTTTTGAATGAATGCTTAAACTGCGTGATTATAACAAAATGAGCTGATCGCGCCATCCAGCATGCTAGCAAAAAAGCTGCACCATTTTGCAGTTGTATTTTTTGTTGAGATATAACGGTAGATGGTTACGATACTTTGTTAAAATGACTAGGTCGTCGGCATAAAATGCAAACTAGGCTTTAAGGTTAAGCAGTTAGTCTGCAAGTCCAGTTACATACAAAATAACAGGAACTTGACTAGCTGAGTCTCCCTGGGCTACCTCGATAGTTTGTGTTATAGGCGTTTGTACATAGTGGTCGCCGTTTTTTATCCACGTTTTATTGTGCGCTAATATATTATGAACGAGGTTAAAAAAGGGGCCTGTTATGTTGAAACGTTTGCGAGGTGTGTCTAGTAAACGGTCTCTTGGCAGGCAATGGAAAGAAGTTTGAAAATCAACAAACTGTATGTCATTTTCTTGTTAAAAAGAGGTGTTTAAAGCTAGTTCGAATGCATCTGACATCAGTTGCCTCTTTAAGAAACGTATTGTTGTGCCGGAATTTTGTCTTCTACGCAAAAGTACAATCGATCAACGATGAGCAACGTTAATATACTGTATAGGACACTTGTAAGCGCTATGCCCATATAATTCTTTGGGTCACTTACATCCCTCTTTCGCTCAAATATAGGCCGTAGATAGCTTTTTCGCCACGCCTTAGGTATTTTGCGCTGGTATTGCTGATTTCCCGTTTTGCTTCGATATAATTGCGGCTTTGACTTCGTCCTCAGTAAAAACAACAATTTCTTCTAAAATGTCCTGATCTGGCGATATGACGTCTCTCGTTAATAGATTTGTGAAGTGGGCTACCCACTGTTCGTCATTTATCAACGGGTTTGAAGGAAGATGTAGTCATGGTTTCTGCACGCTTGCCGAGATTAGCTTAATGCGTTGTTATTCCTCGTCGTTCCGTGTCGTCTTTTTCTTCATATTTCTAAATATACGTTTTCATTCAGTCAGCTGTAGGACATACTAGAGTGGCACAGGCAGATCACTTGCTCTATTTGTCGACACTCCTTGTTAAACCACGGCTTGTGCTTCTGCAGTACATCTACGCTCTTTGGTTTTGCGGCCATGTGGATAGACCAATTAATTGTTTCTTCAATATGGTTTATGCCATCTGTGCCGTAAGCCATTTGTGGTGCTTGTTTCAATACTTGAACATCCAATGAGCAAGAGGGTCGATTGATTATAGGTGAGACTATTTCTTGTCTTGATAATGATGGTGTAACTTGAATTCCACTTGACAGTGCTTACGGTGTGCCGACGGTATCACAGTAAAGCCAAATATAGGCTCAGACGTCTTTGGTATCGATGATAAAACAATGCGCTGTATCCGTTTCAGCTAAAATATGTTAGGGGTATTACATTTACTGTGAATGCTTAATTCAAGTTCGCTGACTGCAGCTTTAAAACTCTCTTGCCTGGCACCTTCTTTTGCCATATCACAGTTAAAATCACCACCTATAACTCTATTTTTATTAACATTTGTGAAGATTCCATGCAATCGCCCATGTCCTTTACTATTTGATGGACGGCCCGTTCTGATAGGCTATAATCGCATATAAGATAGTTATCGATTAGTTCTAGTATTAGCTGCCTGGCGGTGCTACGAAGGAGCTCTGCATGCTCCTCCGTTCACATGTCTATGCACATACCCCATTTTGGTCGCCCTCGGCTTTCTGATTTAGCCGCTGGTCATTAAAACGTTTCGTAACTTAAAAAGGGGTATGTGTAAAAATATTATACCATATTCACTAAACATGTCCTACCCTGATGTTCGGCACAGACTATTTAAAGACGCTACATTCCACAAAGACATTTTAATGACACTGCCATCTCGTTTCGATTTCCGGACCCAACATCAAATTACTTGAATGTTTTTATTTTGTCACCGTTTTGTTGTTACTGTATGGCGTGCAACGCTTAGCGCCAAAGTTAGCTCCCATCGTTTACTGTATTATATACTCTATACGGCTTGAGCTGTCCGCAGAACGGTCTAACATGTATTATAAATAATAAGTAATGTATTATAAATTATAAGTAATGTATTAGAGCGGTCCAGTAGCGCGTTAAACTTATCAGCGTCTACCTGAACGTGGTAGCTGTTACATTACACTTGATTAATATCAACGAGCTTCGTCACGTTTACGTCTGTGCCGGATAACTGCGGCTAACGTACTTCTTGAGGGCGTCTGCACAGTGCGATAACTCCAATCTGCTCTCAAGGAGGGCTCTGGCTCTTGGACGTTTAGGTATTTTGCGTGTCTCTACAGCTTTTAGCTGAGTCTTTTTACTTGTTTCTGTCGACACGTGCATAAAACGTCCTCATCTTCCAAACGTGCGCCAAGAATTGTCACATGTCTTTTCTACCGGGTGCACTTGCGACGTTGCGTTGCTGGCCATTGCTGAAGTCGAGGCGACGTCGAGTACGGACGTTGCGACTTGAGGCCAGGTTTGTGTGTGTTGATGCTGATGTTGTTTGCCAGTGGGCCATTGCATGGTTCGGTGATCAGCTGATTTTGGAGTCGGGCCATTCTTGCTAACTAGCTTTTTTGTAAGATATTCAATTTCATTTTAAGGGACTCAAATTTTGCGGTACAATCGCAGGATGCCGGATTGACCAGGGTTGTATTTCGTGAAACATCTTTTGGCACCTCTCCCCGAAAGCACGACTTACAGTACAAAGTATTTTTGTCTGGTATTTGGAAAGTGCAGTGACTGTGCGCTCCTTCACTTGAAGCATTTGTCTTGCACAAGTTGCGCATGGTGGCCCTAGATTAACCTCAACGTCGCCGCATAGAAGCAAATGTTCTTAACAGTTGTTGTTTCGTGAAGCAGCGCTCACCCCAGTGAGAAGGTTATCTTGAAGATTGGTCAGCCGTGAGTGTCTTGGTAGGCCGTAAAGTCAGTTGCCGTAAAACACTGTCACGCATGTTTTGCTAACAGTTGTATTTTTGATTGAAATGTGGCTTACTAATAGAGCACACACGGGACGCGTCTGTACGCCGCGCCGTTATGTTTATGACGACTGAATATTCATGTTGAGGGTCTTTATGAATTTACCCACAGCTACCAAATTATTAGATTGTGTGGGACTTACCATCCTTTAAATGTTCTATTCACTAAAACCTAAGCCTCCTCGGTGTCTTCTCGTGTCCAGAACTGCTTATAAATTGCTTGAGACACTTGGATCGTACCTTCTCCTTATGTTCATCGGTATAAAACTGCAAATCAAGGGGCATATATATCATTACATTTATTTTTAACATTGATACTTATATCGTTGAGAGCTGCTCTCGGTATGTATTTTTAGAGAGGCAGTGCCTGTCTGGCCCTTACGATCTCTTCGTAATGGCAGGGTAGGCACACGCATGATACTTCGTACACGCTTGAGAGCACAGTCGACAGATGCACTATGTATTGGAACAGATCAGGTGATGATAGCCATGAACTATGTATCTGGTATATACGTCACATGCAAGACCAAACCAGAATTAAGAGGCACTTAAAATATCTAGGTCTCCAACCTCTCGTCGGACTTGTTCAATTTTATTTTCCCTTTCCGAGACAGAGCTTTGGAATGATACTGTACACTACGTCTTCAACCGAATTCAAGTCGACTTATTTCAACAACCGGTCCGCAGCTTGACATTAAGTACAAAAAGCGGCTCCTTCGGCGCATTGACAAGCAAAGTACTCGCTTTAAGAACATTAAAAAACACCTTTCAAGCTACTCAAAGTTAATTTGAGTTATTCCTGAATTGTACAGCATTGGTGTTAATAGCGTTTATTTCCAGTCTCCCTTAAGAGAGGAAACATCTCTGTCAGAAACGCTCGATGGCACCAAGGTCGTGATGAGCGACTATGCTATCTGCATGCATCACAACTACAACCTTAGTTCTGTCGAATAGAGCAGAAAAAATCGGCAAATAGAAGAGTAAAGGAGACACAGCTCAGTGGGTCCCCTTGCGAGGGTCCCACATTTTTCCTTATCCGCAAGGCATCCGGCTCACCCTACACCAGTAGGGTGTTCTCATCAAATAAACCTGAAATTACGGTTATAAGAGAGCCACCAATCCTTGCATGTCGGAATGACTTCATCGCGGGGGGGGGTGCCCAAAGTGCTTTGTCGTGGGCTTTGGTCTATAAAGGCGGCGTACAAATGGCCTCCGAACTTGACCACAACTCGATCTATCCCTGACTGAAACACATAAATTGCATCATGCGTTTCCCAATCTCCCTGGATGCCGAATTGCTCCGGCGGAAGGACCTGGTCGACCACGTATTTGGTCCATTGTGTAACTAATTTGCAGAAGATCTCCCACTGTTTTCTTCCAGACGATCTATCGCGGTATAAGTTTGGATCCCGTCTGTCATCGCCATGTTTGCCCTTAAACAGCAGGAAAACCCTGGCGATGTGCCAGGCTCCTAGTATTCTATGCTAGGCTTGTGGTCATAATGCAGCTTTGTAGGGCATTTCTACTGTTGATGTAGTCAAGCCTGCGTCTGGCTGGCAAGTGCGGTATTGTCTTTACCCTCACCTGGCGCAAGAGCTCGAGCACCAACGGTGGGCGAGATAGCAAGCCCGAGGAAACCACTGTCGTGATCTCCTCTGCCCGGTCTCTTCCACCTGATTGCACTTCTCTCTTTTAGTTTACAGCGAGTGTCTACATCATGGCCCACTTTAAGGCTATCAACCGCTAAACGTAAAACTTTAGATGCCTCGTGGCAACTAAGTGTGGATTGCCTGACGGTTTTTCCTAAATATCAGAAATATTTAGAACTGCTGACACCGGTAGGTGTTTCATTGCAGCCTCCTTGAGAATATCAAAGCCTTCAAGTTCGCTATCGACAAGATTGTAAAACAGTAGGTCAATGATGCTGCTTCCGTTATGACTTACATACGCTTGCTCTTCGCGTACATTTGCACATCTTAAACCGAAGTATTCCATCAATTTGAGCAGCCTCTCTACTTTATCGTTAATGACCCCACCATCAACACAGGCATAGAAGTCGTCACCGACAATGGTTGGCAAAGACAGGCCAAAACCTGATGTGCTAGAACACACCGTGTCAGCGACCTCTGCCGAGTTAAGATCTGAGGAGGAGGTAGAAGACGACTATGATTACCATCATCGTCAAGAGACTCACACAGAAATCGGTCTTCTCGCAGTCTGCATGCGGAGTACAGTGTCCTCCGACGTACGCATGTCAACTGGCGCTAGGTCTGTTGCAACGGGTTGGATCCCCACCGTTGCAACAACTATTTACGGGGTCCGTCTTATGAAGCAATGCGAAAGCGATTCCGTGGACGGTAAATGTTGTCTGTCATTGTGATGTCTAAGGGTCAGTCTAAGAAAAACAAACAAACAAATGTATATTGCTCCTCTAAATCCATCACGGATTTAAAGAAACAGCCGCAGAGAGCCCTGCCAGTCTCCGCGTCTGTTCAGTCACTTACGAACGGCCGACTCGCACACAGGCACAATAACGCTACCGATAACCATTTTCTCGTAGGGAGCAACACCAGCCCAACCACAAAGCAGGATACCTTTTGGTCAGAATTCACTCTTGCTGTATTTTGCGTAGTCGCCGTCACTACCTCCCAGCACTACACAGCAAGTACGGCATCATCATCATCATCATCATCCTGCATCCGCATTTTAAATGCTGCCTTCACAGCTGACGTTTTAGCCGCCAGTGCCTTGGTACTCTCAGCGTGCTGAACTTGCCTGGCCCTGCACTACACTTCGAGATTTTATCCTACTCCATCAGCTGCGCTGCCTCTCTGCGAAAACAGCTCAGCTCTCTGCTTTGCCGCTTATACTCCGTTGAACGGTAAAAAAGCCCGCCGTATCCTGCTTGTCTCTCCTTGCCTCTGCGGTAGCCTTCGTTAGCGCGTTAGCGTTATAGCCACCGCCGCCGCTTTCCTTGCCGGTAGCGTGGCGTTCTCTATCGGCTCATGTGTTTCGAAGGTAGAGGCAGTGTTGGTGTGGTGGTGATGGTGTTGCCGCCACCACAACCGGCGCCAGTGCTGCCGCTGCTGTTAAGGTCAGCTGTTCTAGCGCTGCGCTTGGCACCGGAGAGGCTGCCCTTTGCTGATCTCTCGCGTGGCGCTGTCACGGATCGGCTTTGTTGATTCAAGCCGACCTCCGTCTTCCGTCAACCGTGCCTTCTTATTCGTCCGCGTTGTTCGCGTTCGATCAATGTTTTCACCCTATATATATATACATGGTGTGTTCAAAACGTATCGCGACTTTTGTGTTTTTTCAAAAATTATTCATTTATTCATGAATATCTATTTTGTCCCCTTCAAAGTAATCCCCATGAGATATTATACACTTGTGCCAACGGTTTTTCCAATCTTCGAAGCACTTCAAAAAACCATTTTTTTTTTATCTTGTTCAGCTCCTCCTTCGATGCCGTCTTTATCTCGTCAAGCGTAGCGTAACGTCGTCCTTTCATGGGCCTCTTCAGTTTAGGGAACAAGAAAAAGTCACAGGGGGCCAGATCTGGGGAATACGGTGGCTGCGGCATCATTAGTGTGTTGTTTTTGGCCAAAAACTCGCGCACAAGCAACGATGTGTGAGCAGGGGCGTTATCGTGGTGCAAAAGCCAATTTTTGTTCTTCCACAAATCCGGGCGTTTCTGGCGGATTGCTTCGCGCAAATTGCGCATAACTTGCAGGTAATATTCCTTATTGACCGTTCTACCCTGTGGCAAGAACTCATGATGCACCACGCCCCTGCAATCGAAGAAAACTGTCAGCAAAACTTTCACATTCGACCGAACTTGGCGCGCTTTTTTCGGTCTTGGTTCGTGCGGCAGCTTCCATTGAGATGATTGAGCTTTGGTTTCCACGTCATAACCATAAACCCACGATTCGTCACCAGTTATGACCCTCTGGAGCAAATTTGGGTCGTCGCGGACAGAGTCCAACATCTCATTAGCAATGTTCATGCGATGCTGTTTTTGGTCGCAATTGAGCAATTTTGGTACGAATTTCGCGGCGACCCGTCTCATGCCCAAATCATTGATAAAAATCGAATGGCACGAGCCAATCGATATGTTTAGGTCCTCAGCAACTTCTCTAACGGTGATTCGACGATTGGCCAATACCATTTTCTCCACTTCATTAATTTTTTCGTCTGTTGTTGAAGTGCTCGGGCGTCCGGCACGCTCTTCGTCGTTCACATCTTCTCGGCCTTCTGAGAACATTTTGTACCACCGATAAACGTTGCTTCGGTCCAAGGTAGCTTCTCCGTATGCCACAGTCAACATTCGGAATGCATCCGCGCACTTAATTTCGTTTTTCACACAAAATTTGATACAGGTTCTTTGATCCATTTTTTTGAATAGGTAAAAATCGAAGACGATCCAAAACACGTGCAAGCAAAGCAGCTGTCAACAATTAAGTGAACATTCAAAATGGCCGAGCTTGTCGGCATAAGTGAGAGACATGAGTACCAACATAACGCCACAAAAAATCGAAATTCGAATATACGTAACCCGCGAAAATTTTTCCCCCCGCGATACTTTTTGAACACACCTCGTATATATATGCGAGAGTATAATGCCTATTGAGGTCGAGACCCCACTTAAAATTGGTCTACAATATATTCAAATCAAATTAATATGTATATATATATATATATATATATATATATATATATATATATATTGGCAAAGTTTCTTGTGTGTTTGAGTCCGAGAGAATAATTATGCATATAAATGTATTTTCTTTAAAAATGTATTATAGTTGATTCTATAGTAAATTCCCTTGTAAAGAATTAGAAACAATCACAAAATGTCTGAAACAATATTCTTAATTTATATTCACTAGTGTATTTCGTTGCTTGTGCATACGTAGGTTTTGTCCGCTAGCGTTTTTAGCTGATGGCCAATAACGTCAAGGTGGACGTTCCGGATAGATTCAAGCGTTTCTATAGTCTGGGGCGCTTACGAGGTCTGGTTTGTTGCCGCTCGCGCACTGGAGCTTCTCGACGGTTCCCCTAATCATGCCGTACTTTACAGAGACCGCCACAATTTGGCCAATACCCACCCCTTGAACGCTGACATCGTTCACAAGAATGAACGCTTTGTGCTAGCCAACAAAGTGATCGTACGTGTCAACAATAACGAGCGGCTCGCTGTGCGGCACTACCTCCGTTAAATTCCTTATATATATATTCATATCAAGCCATGCGCATTGCGTAAAAATTGCGTAAAAATTCGCTTACAACAATTCTCCTTCGGACAAGTAAATTAGCATATCGAAACCTTTGTCACCATAAAACAAAACCGGAATAAGTAATGTGAACATTGGGGGTGAGCTGTCACTACACACAAAATAACTTGCCGGTTATTGCATTTCACGCTCTAAATACCGGCCAAAACTTGGCCAGGATATTGTTGCGCAACTTTGAGAAACTACCAGAACTTTTGTGGCGTATTTTGTTGCATGTTGCTTGCTGTCTTGATTGGGCACCATGACAATGTCGCCGTTCTTGCTCTTTTCAGTTACACCTAACTTGAATTAAGGCGTTCCAAAAAAAAATTACATTGTTTGGCACCTGTTTACCTGCGGAATAATTATTTATTACTATTTCGAAACAGTACACAATTCTGACTGGCCTTATACATACACATGTAATACCTGTAACAACGGTATATTGTCTGCAGTTGAGTTAAACCACGATGGCGGTTGTGTGAATGTGGTAGAATGTGTGCATTCTTATGTGAAAAGCAAATCGCGGCTTTGTTTGCTTCGGTTGATACTGCTTAAATAAGATGAGCTATTTTCGTACTGTTCAACGTGCAACTATTTATAGTAGAACCGCTTAGTTAAGACATTACTAAATGGTACGCCAATCTAGATGTGTAGGCTGGACCTAACAGCCTTGGGGATATAGAAGTAGCAAAACATTGTGTCTCTCAGAAGGACAAGGTAGTTGCAAATTTGTTGGTTTTACAGTATAAACATTTACTTGTAATACTGCAATTGATTTGTATTCTGCTTGAAGTTATCAATTAACGAGTGCACTAGTGACTACGTAAGTGAAAACCTAACTTTATTGGTATTCCGTAACCCAAAGCAAGTCAATAAAATGAATATTTAAACAGTAGGGATGAGTGAATGTTAGTATTATGCGTGAACTAAATTATATTTAAAGTAATGTCACTTGAACTGCACTTTCAGCAGAGGCCTTGATGTATATATACGAAGAAACTTAGCCGTATGGCATAGATACTGTAAATTGGGCCCGACCACTACATACGTATAAAGCCAAAATGTTTTATAAACATATTGAAGGGTGCGTTCATAGCTTCTGTGAACTTCACTATATTGGACGCTACCACATCTTTGTGTGTGGGAACATCTGTAAAGCGTCCTTACCATCAAAAGTCATACATTGTGTGGTTGCAGTGCTACATTATAAAAAATAAAACTACCGTCTGTCAATTTAATGATAAAATAAAAATGGAATAAAAATGCTATGGCTCTTGTCTTGCATATGACACGCTATCATGTATTCGACATTACGGAATTAGTTGCCAGCTCTTTTACAGCTGTTGTAGAAGTTGTCTTGGATCAATATTGGTATAATTTGTAATGCTTTTTTCTACAATTGTGAGATGCATGAACGGTTATAATATAATTTACACCTCTGGTACTATCGAGCGGGTTAGAGTTTGTTTTGGTAGTGCTCCCAGATTAGAGAATAATCATGGAAAATAGGTTTCAACAGATGACCACTGCTCACACTGAGAAGTGTGAACTTGTTTGTTTATATTATAATTAAAAAAACACCGAGAAATAATGTTATTACCACGCATTTATGAGAAGAATCGTTTTCGTTTTTGCTACGCCAAGAACCACATTACCTGCACGCAGTAGCAATTTGGTTCCGACTACAAAAACGCCTTGGAGTAGAACAGTACACAAAAACGCATTTGGTTTTCGATGTAAGGGTTTCACTATGCATATTTTAACGGGTAGGCTTAATACAGCAAAACATTATAGACCGGAAAGGATCGTGGCACATAATAAATCGGTCAGTTCCTTATCGCGCTTTAACATATCGCTAAAACAAGCTTATGCATATTGTAGGCGGGATTAGCGCTACAAGGCATATATATAGCGTTTTTACTTCTTTATAGTATCAGTCGGTAGGCTCCGCTTTGACGCCAAACGCTAAGTGGATTTGAGAAGGCGGATAAATGGAGAATGTAAAAGTGCAAATTCGAAGTGCTTTCCTATAGGAGCTCCTGAGAGATTTGAACATTGCTGTAGCGTGTCGAAGCATCTTTACTGTTTTCGGAAACGACTTAAGCAACAAAAAGATCTGCCAAAAATGTTTTTCAAGTACCATGGTGGAGATGTTAACCTGGACGATGAACTTAGCTCGGACTGATCATCTTTGCCGGAAGGCGTTTTGTGCCTACATATACAACAGAATCCAATGGCTACACCTCGAGAACTCGTGAAAGAAGTTAAAGTTGACCAAGCAACCATCGGGACGCTCAGAAACTGGCAATAATTTCTAAGCTCTGTAACGTGGTTCCGCCCAAACAGAGTAACTGCAACAAATTAGAGCTCATGCGCCTCTGCACTTCTCTTCTCGATCGCCACCGCCAAACTACGTTCTTCGATCGTTCGGTGACCTTTATTTCTAGGTCTTTTTTAAGGATCCTGTTTTAATTCTAGGCGCCTTCAGACTTCGAATCGTCATGAGACATATCTTCAAAGCACCGAGGGCCGGGCATGTTGAGATATCTAGGGTTCTCCCATCGGTCTCTGTGAAAGCATGGCCGTTGACTCTTAGCAATATGGTTTGTCATCTATTCGCAATGAGTATTTATATCAACAACAGGGATCGAACCGGCGACGGTAAATGGCAACCATGTCTAGCGCACTAACCCCTCAGATCAGGCCGCCACTTTGTTCGTAACTTGCGCTAAAAATTTTGGTTTGCTTCGAGAATATAAGCAGGTAACTAGTCTGGCTAGGGTTATGTTGTTGGTAGTGTATCAGAGGCATCGTTCACCTTGAACTTCTGAGAAGAAACCAGATGATGCCAACAACTCAAACAAGTTCAAGAAAAATTGAACCAAACGTGTCCACAACTGGTGAAAAGGAATGGGGTCATATTTTACCAAGACTACGCGCAACCCCATGTGAGTAACACCAGCCGCAAAAAATAGGCCACCTAGACTGGGAGCCTATTGAGCACTCCGAATTTTGCACCTTTAGACTACTACGTATATAGTTGTCTTCAACACGTTTTGACAGAACGAGAATTGAGTCTTTCAAGACCGTTTAAAGTAATGTAAAACCAGTTTTCGTCTCCAGGAAATATGGAGATTAGTATAATGGACTTGACACACATGAGTTAATACTAGTTGACCGGTCCTCCATCTATTTCGAGATGGTGACTTTAGATGACATTTTAAGGACTCTAAAGATGGTGGTCTCTGAGAGAACAAGAGAGAGAGAAAAAGCCAATACCAATCAATTGCGATTGTGAGAACGTACCTTGGTTGAAGCCCAGGACTTCAGCTGCTCCAATAGCAGATTGATCCTCGATGTATGAGTTTGACGGTGGCCGACAATCAATCAATCAGCCAGCCGGCAGCCTACGGTAGAGAACGGTAGCCAACGACGCCGCCAGTGTACCAACGACAAGAGGGCGACTGGCAAAAGCACCCTTTGACCATACTTCCGCCCACTTTCACTGTTGATGCAGTTATCGTTGTTGTTGTTGTTCGTTCGTTTTTTGTTGCCGTTATGTTTGCTGTCCAGCAACAGCGCCCACGACAATGGCGATGACGGAAACAGTAACGCCACGACCCGGAACACCAAACGCGGCACTATCTATCAACGGCAGTCACCCAGCCAGCCGGTTTCGCCAGTTAAGTGCGTCAGTCCCGCAGGCGACATAATCGGTTGGTCGCCTGGAACGGCTTTCCTCTCAGCGGCGGTTAGATGGAAGCTATCAATAATTGATAGCGACGAGTCGATTGCTGACGTTGTTCTTGTTGCAATTCGTTTTGTTCGTCGGTACCTCCAATAAAGTTAATATATATATATATATATATATATATATATATATATGTATATATATATTTATTTATTTATATATATATATATATATATATATATATTTATTTATATATATATATATATGTGTGTGTGTTAATATATTTAGTTTTAGCGTTTTTGTAGTGTGGAGAAACAAGCGTAGTTGGGAAAGGTTAAACGTGCGAGACGTCGGCTGTGCAGACTCACTTGTAGGAACGTATATGTGCAACAGTATGCAACGTATATGTATTTATTTATTTATTAAAATCACCTTTGTTAGGTACATAGTCAATGGCTATGCAACGCATATGTGCAAAGTTATAGCGAAATAAACAATATGTATGTATATGTGCAACAGTAAACGCCGAAACAAGCAAGGTAGCCAGTCGAAACGAATAAAGAACGAAACGAGAAGAAGAGAAACTCACGAACTTGCGCCGCTGGATATCGCAGTGTAATGCAGTATCGGCCTGGTTTGTTCACACAAGTACACATATCAATTTGCCGCATAATGTCTAATATTTGTCTATGAAGACACTTACATATTTTGTGAGCTGTTTAGTTGTTCGTGTACACACAATATGTTATTTATAGTTAAATTTTATTGAACACGCTTACACGACGCAGTCGATTTGACCCCAAAAAAATTATTTGATAAACTCGTTCGCTTACGGCCAACATTACTACGACCATATAAAGAATGCTGGCGGGTGGGCAAACCGATAGCACAGCAGGAGATTTAGCTCGCAGGAGGGGCAGGGGGCGGCATTTGTTATTGATAATACGGTATCGCAGACTATTCTGAATTGGTTTTAATCCGGCGCGTCTAAGCGATAAGCAAACAGTGGTGACAGCGTGTTCCATATTAATACTCATGGACTCACCATATTTTTTTCTTTTTACTCTTCCACAAGCAGCCTCTCCCCTTTTTATTCATTTCTCTGGCTCTCACTCTCTCCGTCTCTAGCGTTCTTTCCCTCTAGCACCGTCTATTCGACTCAGGCGCTAAAGGCATCTAACATTTGTAAGGGAAATGGTGACGCCACAAAGCCAGACAAACTACGACGGTACTACAGCACTAGCCACCATGGTGTACAAAGTTCTTACATCGCTTCTTGTCAAAAGACTTGTTCTAGAGTCCCCTTTCTCCATAGCCTAGCGTAGTAGGACTCCCCTTTCTGCCGTAGCCGAATCAAGCCGGCGTCAAAAATTATATGTGCATCTAAAGGACCTAAATAAATAATTTTATTATAGCTTATTCTAGAGTGTTACAAGGATTTATTAAGGGAGCATACCAGAAAAGAAATGAGTTTTTTCTAGTACGCTCGGCTGAACGGGTGTTTATAGATATATTAGAACATGCATGGTCCGGAAAACAAGATTTGACTTATGCAACTTAATTTGATTTTAAAACAGTTTTTAATGCAGTTTCGAGAAATCAGCCTTTACTGACCCTCCGCGGCTGGCCTTGGAAAGTGCTTTTTACGAAAATCGAGACAGCACCTCCATTTTGACTTGAATGACGATCCACGATGGTGGTGCGAAAATAAGCTAAACATTAGTGTGTCAAAAACGAAGAGATGCGGTCTACCAGAGGGGAAGCTTATGTTCAAACTGATTATATTGTAGAGATAAATGGGTTTTACTAAGCATGTAGAGGAAAGAAGAGTGAAAACGGATTCCTAAAACATGTGAAACTATCGAAGTGGAGGCAAAAAAGACCGAAAAACGCGTTCTGGAAAAGTGCTTCGATGCATGGATCCACTCTATCGAAATATGTATAGAAATTTGCAAACATAATGACAAAATCTAAATATTAATTTAAATTTCAAATCAAAACAACTTTTATAATAAGCATATGTTAAAAAGGACTGATTTCTACGTATAAACACTGCAAACCATAAACATCTATTTTCGCAGCAAAATCAGAATCTTAGGTAATAAATCGTAAAATATTGTTTGTTTATCCGTATGACGGTTATATTTTAAGGGCTTGTAATGTACTATATATATATATATACATATATAAATATATATATATATATATATATATATATATATATATAGAACAGCTATATGCAAAGGAGCTTCGATTTTCGTGCAAATACGTTGAGCAGATGGCTAGCCGCATCCGATGGACATTGTCCAGACAGTATTCTGCGCAAGGAAAAATTCATTGGCTTCTATTCCTCACCCGCTAGCCATCCCACATGTTCTCATTATGGCCAAAGCACCAGATAGGACACCGATGACACGAGAGCCCTCGAGATATACCACCGTTTGTGGCAGCTCGACCGATTCAGACATTTAAGTCTGAACTACTTCAAGGCAAACGTGGCGCGATCGGCTGGAAACAATTGCGGCTGGTGTAGAGCGGTGAGGCTGCCGCCTTGATGTGAAAAGCTCGTTTGGGCGATTCGTTTATAGACTCTATCTCTATGAGAAGGAGCATTTCATTTAGTTGTTTTGTTTTTTATAATTTTGGCACAAAATGGCGGCGCCCATCACTGCGCTGTGTTTTGTATGTTGCTCCATGATACTTGATTGCTCGTGCGAGTGGACCTGGTGTTTTATCTTCTACTCTCTCAAGTGGTTCAAACATGTCAAATGTTCCTACCGCCGCCCGTACTGTTGGTAAACAAGACCAGTAGAAACAGCGGTGTCAAGGGGTAACAGAAACATCACGCGCAGGAACCGCAGAAGCAGCAGTCGAAGCAGACGCCTCTTACAGATGTTGCCCGGAGTGTTGTAGATCTCGGCCAACAGCACCAGCAACGCAGGAAAGAGAGCGGCTAAGCTGTTGCAGCAACAACAACAGCAGGAGAAGCAGATGGAGAAGCCGGCCCAGAGTCGGATAGCGTATACGAAGACAGCTAGACAGCAATGACGCCTTCTGCCAAAGCAGCTCCATACTGCTCACAGCTGCAAATTATTGCTTTGTAATTGCGAAGGTTATCTGGAGCTTTACAGCTGTGCCGGTTGCCCGAGATTTGGGGGTTCGCTACCCAGCAGCCTAAGATCTTGTACTTCCCTAAGATTGTTCAAGCAAGAGTTTTAAATATACGTCGTTTATAGCTGATGACCTCTAATATGTGGTTAGTACTATAACTAGGCTGGAGGCTACCAGGTAGATCTGCAGGACAAAGCTTATCGCATTGCGGACCACGGAAGCTCCTCACTGAAACTAAGGTGGTGGTCATCTGTTATAGAAACACGCCTTCGTGGTGAATCTGCTACTTGTGATCTTTCATACTACCGTCGGATTATAGCATTTAACACTCACACCAATATTTTAGTAAGAACTCAGGCATCGTATTATGCAGTTCCGATAATGACCCACGTTGTCAACGCGTATTTGAAAGTTTAGACATTGTACTCTTGATAGAAACTTTCTTGCGAAAAGAACTGCATTTTGTTGGGATGCGACGTGATCATCTGCCAGCGAGTCCTTCACAAGGAGGACGGGGTAGACCAGTAGGTAGACGTTTAATCTGTTTACGAGCAGGATGATTTTGAATGTAATATGTGCGCATTGTTGTACCTGATACCTATCACGATGATGTTGATGGTGCCGATGCGGCCAGTACGGATCTAGCAGGAATGAACCTCCAGTGCGTAGTTACACTTCTCCGTTTAGGATCCCGCAGGTCGGAGACTTATCTTAAAGAGAATACATATATGTAGTCACTGCCGTGTATACATGTTAGGTTTTAGTGGGAATTGCCCCAACCTTTTAGCTTAACTTTTACTAAGCGCCAACGCTTGCCTGCGAGACTTGCCGTTAGGTGGCTGAGTCCCACACTGTCTGAGCATGAGCATGTTAAGGTGCTTAAGTTATGCTTTTACTCAGTCGTACGTAAATGTGTTTTAAACTCTAAACCTCCTCAAAAACAATTAAACCTCCAGCTACGCACTATAATCGGCAGAGACTTTCACCGTCGTATTGATAGCGGTGCCACTGACAGGAAGGGTGAAAGGATTCGTAAGAAGGAAGAAAACCTCTTCTCGCCTTTGTAGAAAAATAGCCTGCAAATAAACGTGATAAATTCACGTACGTTTGCCAAAGCGGAAGAGGCACTATCGACTGTCCTGGCCAAGGACGCGCCCTGCGATGGCAGGACAACGTATTTGTCGAAGCAAGTAGATCAACGCGCGAATCAAGGCTGCTGGGATTAACTTCCTACGTTTACCAATCACGCTTAGAAGGCCACCGTCAAGCCTGTAGACAAGAAGAAGTAGAGACAAAGGCGGGCGCGGTCCTGTTTTACAGAGATCTGCTGGATGATCGCAAAGTGATTGTATATCATGACAAAGTTATATTTAGAACTGCATGCCATCTTGAAATGCAGACTAATTGTGAAATAAACAAACATTCTATTTTAATACAAATCTTAAGAAAATATGATTGAAATAAACGTATCTTCATTTGTGTCGTAAAAGTCTACAGCTTGAAAAACTTTTATGCAGAAATCCTAATCTTATATACAATTGAATGCTTAACAATATTTACTACGCCCACTGGAATACAGACTGTAATAAAAATTGTTTATGTAATTTGGCTTAAAGCTAGCTGGAATTTGCTTTAGCCGAGTACCTTTACTGTTAGATATTAATACGAGCTTGTATCGGGGAAGGCACAGAAAGACATGTTTATGCGAGAAAGAGAGCTGGCGAGTACTTAAAAATAGCTAGTTTTAAAATCAATAAGCAGCCTCTAAACGCCCGAAGAGTCCTGTGAGCAGCAAGTACTCTATATACTTGAGAGTCTCGTAGTAGTTATCGTAGTTGCCGACATTTAGTTAACTGTAAAACAGGCTGCCATAAAAGTGAAATTATTAACGCAGATACCCTAATTATCAAAATCATGACGGAATTTGGCATAGAAATAGAAAATAGGCCGCATATCTAGTACGGCCCATCAGTCCATATGAAACCGCCCGACCTAGAACCTTTTTACCTATGATTTGGGATTTCTTAAATTGGAAAGATGTCCAGGTCAACTTTTCGATAACAGAGTCCTTGTTTTATTTTTATTACTAACATGTTTATTGATTTTCTGCGCTAGCGAAGTATTCTCTTATGTGATACTGTTGTTCGCATTCCTGTTGATAATATGTTTGCTTGCTTTTTGCCGTCGCGGTTACCATTTCTATTTGTTTTTCTTGCTAGCACTTATCTAATTGGTCTTTCGATCTCATTACTCTATAAATTTAAATAGGGAGAGATTATTCCTCAGGCGTAGTACGAAAATTGTCTCGAAAAACATAGCACGGTCCATGAAGAGTACCAAATTAAGCAGTGGTTGTCCTATAATAATACTATGACAATTACATGTTTGTCATTGCAGTTAAATTTTTAGAATATTAATAATACCAATGCTATGAACATTATTTCAGTTAGCCGTGTTGTTTCAACTAGGCATAGTTATGCTCTAGATGTTTGGAAGACGAAACCACTAATAACGTTATTTATTTACCATCAGGATTTCTTTGAGACAAGTGTGGGTTGCCTTGACGCTTCCGTGTCCAGTATGTCCTTAAAACATTCGTTACATACACTGATCATCATTAGGCAACACCAAAAAGGCCACACTTAGTCTACCTAATCGTTCATTAGGGACAGAGTATATACTGTTGTCATTATCGGATATTTATATATTTATATGTTTTCTAAGAGTAAAGTGTGTGAAACCAAAACACAAAGTATGTGTACACGGCTTGAACCAGTGCTACGTTAGTGCGGAGTGAGTCAATCGAGCTGTATTTGCGACAAACAAGCCCTCCATTGCCTAATAGGTTCTACAACGAAAATTCAAGTTATTTCTAAGTTAAGCGCTATTTGTAGCACAATCCATCAATCAAGGTGCAAAGGACACTGTCTGAGCTAATCATGCCCGTATCTTTAGAACGCCCATCCTATCGCGTACGAGAGTTCTCGTAAAGAGATCGCGGACAACGATTTATCAACGCTACCAGTGAAAGGCTGAAACGTTAATCCCTGTTATATCATTAAGATAATACGTGTCCTTAATACGTGTTTAGCTAACTGGGCAGCGTTATCAAGTTCTATCGCGGCACGGTAGATACATAGTTGTCCGGCAGGCCGAGCAGGGTCGTCCCGTTAACGTTGTAAATAATGACAATCCCAGAGTACTAGATTGGTGGTAACATTAGTGGCAAGAATCGCTCACTAAAACCGTACGCGATCTTCAGTCTGGCTGATTATGTCTATGAAACTGGCCGCTAATCAAGCCACAGTACATTGGCCTATTTTGTAGATCGTTTTTTGCTGTAAGTTTCCGATAAGACGTATGCATGAGTATGCCATACAACTATCTAGCAGTAAAGTTTAATGGTAATGCTATTTCGATCAATAGCTAGCTGTGTCCGCCCCGGTTCAACGGTACAACTGTGTGTCCTACTTTCCAAAACTCTAGCGCATCCAGAGCTGTCGCCTAGCTTTGCCACATGGTTGCAGCATATCCAACTGAGGGTGCCGCTGTCGATGGTCGTCGGGTTTTTTTTTGTGGAACAATTTAACGTACACACAAAGTTACGTTAAATCCGCCAAAAATTGCAACTATACTATTGTTTATACGAGCATGCACTTCGCTACTTTAAGCAAATTGACGGTCTTCCGGCGGCCGCGGTAACAATCCACGGTTTCACTACGGCTGTCAGAAACGCCTGGTACTTCTCCTAAGTCTCGTTAAAAAAGATCCTGCTGATGATCTAGGCTAATGCACGATATGGCGTTGAACAGGCACATCGTTTTAGCTGCTATGGACGCGTTATATCTATGGTGAGTGACTAAACGGTTATGGATGCAGTTTCCTTAACTGCAGCAATTGTGCGTAGCATTTTCTTGCCAGAAAGAAGCCCAAATTGAGCCGTTGCAGCTTGCTCATAAGCAACTACTCGTGTAGAGAAATTTGAGTACTTAGGAAGCTTTTGACAACTTTTCAAGTGCTTTCACCGTTTTCTCTCGCGCGTTGTCCGATTGTCTAACTCATCTGCACGCAGAAGCCGCATACCGCGGTACGATATCCACTGTTGATGTCAAATAGGCAAAATGTTCATTCTGGTCTATGACTTACACTTTAAAATGCTGTCTGTACTAGGGGCGGTACTTCTGACAAAGATTTAGAGATTAGAGAGAGAGAACTGCTTTGCTTGCCATAATATCCTTCGTTTGAACGTTGTAAACAAACAAAGACTGTCAGTGCCTTACTTGGCGGCAAAAATAATTACAAACATTGAGGGTACCCTCTTTTTATTAGCATTTAACCAATCATATTTATCAACCAATTGTATTAAGAGACAAGGCGTATCCTAAGACAAAGCGCACATACTATTTGGAAAGGTGCACTTTGAGATTGTTAGAGCGACTATGTCGCCGATTATTTTCGATTGAACGACAAAACGTTGATTAAGGCAAACGCGTGTGGTTAGTACCCGCCTAAGCTGGCTCCGTTACCAAGAATACAAAGAACACGACACAAGTTGCACTCCGCACCTGCGCGCTGAAATCTCAATGCCAAAATGTCTTCTCAGTTATTCGCCTCTGTTATTCGTTCAGGCGAGCACTGCCGAGTGTGCAAACGTATTGTAAATGATTAATAAATCATCACAATATTTTCTATACATATACATATATAACATTACTATAGCACAACGACGCAAGCAATGACAAGAACAACAACGACGACGCTGGCAATGAGAACAACCAACAACAACTCAATGAACAAAAATTAAAATTTACTTCATTTTATTTACAGTAATATTAAATATTGTTGATGCTTATTCACCATTATTGGTAGATGTTCACAATATTTACGGGTAAGTCCGCTCAAGTACGTAAATTACAGCAGCTGTTAATAAGCTGGTGTTCAGTTGTATACATTTCACGATTACGTGATATCGGTCGATGTCAATTTCACCACAATATTTACAAATTACACATTTGTTGATTTGGAAACATTTTCCCTTTAGACCGCCAAGGTATTGGTGGTATTCGTGCCAGGTTATTTTGCAGATCACTGCTCTGTTTTGTTGCAGATTTTCTTTCAATCTGTTGCTAGGAAAAGTATAAAATATTCGATTCCAAGACCCAGCTATCGGCCCTACATCGGGCAACGTTGACAGGACCATTCAGTATGGGCGCCGCGTTGGGAGAAGCCTGTCGCCGTTGTTGTTGCTGCTGTTGGTGGTGCTAGTATCGTTGTCGTCGGTTGTTGTTGTTGTTGTCGCCGTCGTCGGTTGTTGTTGTTGTCGTCGTCGTTGTCGTTGTTGTTGTTGTTGCTGTTGTTGTTGTTGTTGTTGTTGTTGTTGTTGTTGTTGTCGTCGTCGTCGTCGTCGTGGGTTGTGGTTGTTGTTCACGCTACTGCTGTTTGTTGTATCATTGTAGTTGTTTCTGGGCTTCCCGTCACCGTCTCTGTCCCCGCTAGTCTTACAGTAAAGACGAGGACTGACAACAACAACAACAACAACAACAGCAGCAACAACAACAACAACAACAGTCGCACACAAACACTCTCTGTGTGATCGGCATCGTCAAGGGAAATTAGTTGTACGCACACACACGCATCGGCCGTGTTGCTTGATATCACCGGCTGGCCGGGGGTTCCCCGACTTCGTTGACCCCAGCCGTTGCCGCCGCTGAAAAAACAACAACTCTTTGTGCGCTCTCCGTGCGGGGGTAGCGGGGGGGGGGGCTGGCTGGTCTCCTGTGAGGAGGACGCACGCACGCAGGCTGCGCCGTCGGACCTCGTCGGCGTGTCTCATCTCATGTCTGCCCAACCATCAAAGAGCACGGTGCAAGCGGCAACTCGCGACCATCCGCGGGGCCGATAAGCCTAACAGTAAACGCTAACGCAATTGATCAGTCAGTAGTCGGGTTAACGCAATGCCAATAATGATATAGCCATAATTCAATATGCGCAAACAGCGGAAGAGTATGGGTACTCTTGGTACTTGGCAGGCTTCGATAAGTCTCGTGGGCTTCAAGACACGTCGAGACCGCAGCAATTATTTGTTTACTGTGTACGGTATATTATTAGTCGGCTATTTAGGTTCTCAGTTGTTTAGGTCGCAATTAGTGACCAAAGCGTTGATGGCTTGACGTCGCAACGGCCACTGTCAACCTGTTAAGTAAACGTGGACCGTTCTATGCGTCGGTAATCAGTAAGCACGTCCTTGTTCATTGTTTCATCTTTTATGAAAATTAATCGAGTGTACAGTAGGTAGTACATCTGGCCTAGCTGGAAGTAGTACATTTGTCTATGTATTTGCTCAATGTGGTACTTTCATGTCGGAATCGAACAAACAAACTAATTTGGCATACGGCCTGGCATGTTGCCTCAAGGCTGACAGCTATGTTTAAGGCTATTGTGAAGGGCGTCCGATGTACTCTCACGCGTCGTAACACTTGTCTTCGGTGAAGGCTAACATCAAGGTGGGCTAGTGTCTACACCGCCTAGCTATGTTGCATTGCAAAACAAGTTCTATGAGGTTCCGGCGTACCTCTTTCTGAGAGGGCGCTCATTAGAGTTAATAGAGATCTTTCGCCATTATTAATATAGGCAATTAATAATTTTGTAGCGGCGGTGGCTTATGCGCCCAGCGCACCGTTTGAAACGGGGCGTTGCCACGGCAACCATTATTAGCAAAACAGTGGCAAGTTCGAGCCCCGGTTTTGCTGGATGTACCTGTATTTGTTGGACGTGGTTGTCATCGCCCTGCTGCTACATACTTCTGTTGGAGAAAGCCTATATAAATCCAGTAACGAGAACGCGATGACGATAGATGCATTTAGACGATATCGTGCCGCAGGCAACTTAGCCCACTACAAACGTTCAAAAATGTGGTTGTCAGAGCGTGAAAAAATCCGTTATTAGTAATGCAGGTTAGAATGAACGTTAATTAGATTTAAAAGTTTGGTTTTCCCACCATACATGTTTTCTGACCTTTGTCGGCTCTAGAAAAATATCTAGTTCATATAGACGATAATGATCACCGCGTTGCCTTATAGTTGATTAGGTACCGCATCACCTTCTCGCGTTTTCTAGGGACTCAAAAATCTAATTTATATGCCTTTCCTACCAGGTCTGTAAAATATTAAAAAAAACACACATAGAACCGTATAGTTTTGCACGCATTTCCATAGCATTGTTTTTGCAATTTTATCATTACTCGATAAGGCAGTTGGGTATAACTTATATAACTAAATGTGCTTGCATATCTCTCCTATTTGAATTATACATTAATTTTTGTTAATCTACACTGACACTTCAACATATTAAACTATGTTTTTCACTTTTGTTTGCAAATAAATACGGATATTGCTGTCCAGTGTAAAATATACGACAGGATGGAATATAGATACAATCAGTGTGTAAAACGTAAAAACGATGCATTACCACTTGGATGTATGCATTTCGACACGTTCCATCACCTGCGTCGAAAAAGTGGGAGTACTTCCTTTAGTGTCGCTTTCGAAGCAAATACTAGTATATGCAGCTTTAAATATACATATGTACTCAATCGTAAAGTCGAGCGAAAAAATTGCAGCAACACTATACAAGAATCCAATGGAGCTTGTCTTCGGGGCAGCTTCTTATTGCGGCAATTATTGCCGCGATAGCCGTTTAATTATGTTGTTGAGAGCACACTTTTCTCCCCTGTTACCTATAAAAATGTATTTGTAGTCTTATATAATGAGTGTGAGATTTTACAACTTGCAGAGTATGAAAGCTAAAATAATGATCCGATGTTACTCGCGCCCCCACGCCTCAAAGAATGTGGTCCAATAGCAATACAACGGAAGAAGCCACAATATTGTTTTTAAGTATTAAAACGGTACGCTTGTCGATAGCGCGTATGGCTTTTTGTTTATTATAAAAGCGCGTATTATGTGATTTCCTGGGATCAAGGACAGCGTTATTGAGAGCTCTCTGTGGTTTCCTATAAACAAAGTTATCATCACATTTGTTTCACTTATACTGAGTACGCAGGTAACATTGATACTTCAACTAATGTCAGTTGCTCACAGTATGTCATTCGAGAGAGGCAGTGCACCGATCTCTTCGTAAGGGCTGGGCAGACAGAAGCATGATACTGCGTCCAAGCTTGAAAGCACAGCGCGACAGATGCACTCTGTGTGCTCGCCGTGAAAGTTCGTATTTGAGCCGTGAACCTTGCATAATATTATAAGCAAGATTCAATTTAGGCAATCTGCAGAGCGTGAGATGAAGGAAGTACGAAGGCTCCTTTACTTTTAGTGCTAAACATTGCCTTATGTGTAGTGCACAAATCAAACACCACTGAGGCGTGTGCCTTGAGGTTACCTTGAGGACTTTCACTTAAAGCCAGAGTTGAAGTAAACCAAAAATTTACGGAGTAAACTCACTATTCGGACTTAAAAAGGTCTGCCATGTTCTTAAAGCTGGAACAGCTGATCTCGTGCGACTAGCTTGGTAAATGGTTTTAGGCGTACTATTTTGAAGCCCGTAATGATGAGCCGGGCTGGCAGAAACTGAACACACAATCAATGCCCTTTTGCTGTGCGCGCATAAATATTCTTCTTGCCGACCGACCATACAATAGTATTGATATAGTAGTAGGCCACCACGCCTCCAGGTAACATTCCTGCTAAACCTCTTCAAGTTAACGTGTCCCCGCATTCGGGCGCTAATTTCTCTTGAGCTTTTTCATGCTGACCCCCAGCCAACATTTAACGTCGACGGGTTTGCTTTCGCATTGCTTCGTAAGACGGATTCTATAAATACAAATGTGCAACGGCGCACGTGAATGCACTACGCCACCGGGCTCGACAATATCCCTTGAGCTAGGCAGGCACGATCTCTATCGCCAAAGTTTTTTTTACAGTGTTGATGTTCGTAGCAGCAAAGTGGATAGTAGTGCCGCGTTTTCGTCATGCTACGGCTCTGCTGGGCATCGTGTCGTGAAGTTTTCTCATTTTCAAATGGCATAACAGGGTAGATCAACATACCTAGCGACGAGGGCGTTGATCTCCACCTTGACATTGATCCTCGCGCTCAAAAGGTCAGTGCCTACAATAAGTAGAGCTTCAGTATCATTGTGGAAATCGCCCGTTCGCGTTTGTTCTCCTTAACGGCGTTCTCCTAAGGCGACTTCTAGCTGTATCCTGTTCATTACTATTCGTTATTATTATTTCGACATATAAGTACATGACGCTCGTTGTTGTCGGCTTTGTCAACAGCCGTATTCTCAACCGACCAATTGAAACACGCTTCATTCCTTATGCGGCCTTATGTGAAATTAGCAACTTCACGACATAGCTGTCTTAACAAGAAGCAGTTAGTCAAGTAAAGTTTGAGAATAAGCGAACGTAAACAAAATAAAAGCAGCTTTACCTTATTTTTTTTTAAACAGAGTGGAATGAACTGGATTAATTAATGTATCAAACAGCAAATGGAGGCTAGACGGCTGTGAAGCCTGCGAAACCGCATCTTTATACGATTCTCTTTCTTTATCAATAATGCACATTACTATGGTGGTTACATCTATCAGCTGTAACGATCGTCATGATTATAGACAAGTATGTAATAATAATAATGAAATTTCGGCGACTTCTTCGTCGACGTGTCGGACGTTACTTATGAGAGCGCCCACTAGATAGAAAGGCAAGAAGATTGTCATTCATAGTCATGCTGTCACTGTTGCCATAACATCGTAACGATGCCTTTATTGCTTTTTTTCTTGACTCTAGCGTACTGTAATGAGTGTATTATTGTGTTACTTGTTTTGTCTTCTATCCTTTTGGCTGGTTGTGGTTGTTACCATATTTATTATTGCGATTCTTTCTTGCGCCGGTTCTCGTCATGTTTGTACTTCTGACACGTTTGTTAGCTATTATGTCAGCGTTTCTTCAGCGACGTCATTCTATTCTTAGTGATTCGCCTTGTCATTAATGTTGTTTTTTTGTGTCTCTTGAGGAATATCCCATTATTGCTGTGAAGCGACCCGAATAAGCCCACGATGAGTCTCAGGCTCGCTTTGTGTTTCGGGCGCCTTAAGCTGTTGTTCCATTAGTCGTTCGCGGTAACTGGAGCGAAACCTTCACTGCGCGGATTATAGCAATACCTCGGAAACCTCAATTTCGAAGATCAACGTCGGATTGACGATTCCCTGAAGCCAAGGCCAACCAGCTGAGGTTTCTTGAGGCACTGCCGTTAATCCTGTCGAACTGTTGACCCGCCCCGCTATGCGCGTCTTCGAGCATTCTAATTTTTCCATTAGGCTCATAACAACGTAGGTTTCCAAAGATAGAACGAGTAGGGGCGGCGACCTAAGGCTCGACATAAATTAAACGCCATACTGAGCACTCGTCCTTGACGACAGAATGTCTAAGACAAAACTCATAACGAGAAATTTTTGATCTGAACAAATATATATATATATATATATATATATAAAGTAATCACAAACGCAGTACAAATATAAAATGTGTGATTAAAACCAACGTGTGAAAATATAATTCAAATTTTGTTTGTGTGGCGGAATTGTCCGCGAAGGTTCACAACCCAACTGTAAAGGAATGTTTACATTTAAAATTACAAAGCACTTGACCAGGCGAAGCCACCGGCAGATAATTTAATGAGACAGTAGGAGTTGTCAAATCCAATTTACACGACAAAACTTCTAAGAAAAATACTTTTCAGGCTAACCCCCAGCCAAGATTTAACGTCCACGGGACTGCTTTTCGCATTTCTTCATAGACGGACCCCCATAAATACAAATGTGCAACGATGGTGCTCGAACCCGCGCGCCTGCTATGTGTCTCCTCCGGTCGCGAGGCGCAGGCGAATGCACCACGCCACCGGGCTCGACGCGACGACAAAGCTTGACTCGCTTTCAAATGGCACAAGTGAAGCCACCAACCTTGCCAAATTCCCTCGGCCAATCCCAGAACGCTTCTGGATGATAAGGCCATGCAAATATGCGTGTTCTTTTTTATTGGCTCAAAGCGAGTTTCCCCTCGCAAGTGCCATCGCGGTGCGGAGGTTGACTCGATCGAGGAAGATACGGTTTATTTTGCCACATGCGCTCGGTCAAAAATCCAAGGCTTACCCAAGTCAACAGCTGCCTTGGCTAAAATCCTTAGGTTCGCAAATGGCCCGAGGGCTTTACGTTAATTTCTTACCATACGGATAAGGCACTGGTGTGAGCAGCACTATCGCCGACACTCCAGCGCCCTCTAACGCGTCGAACTTACGCTCGCCACGCTGCCGCGACACAACGAGCAAAACTACGCAAATATGCCAACTACAAGCAACCCTTCTATTGCAACCAGCGGCTTACAAGACGCTTGGAGGCCTGGGCAACTAACCGCGTATTTCCTAACTAAATTAGTTTCGCGGCTATCTCAAAACACTGGCGACCGCGAAGCAGGAAAGTCGCTTAAACATCACCAGTTAATTGACGTTAAAAGAAGAAACGCAGTAGCTCTCGGCTACAAAAAATAAACCCGGGTCGACGTCCTCTGCTAATGCCAACGTAATACGACTAGGCGCCTACTGCTCTCACTGAAAATGTACTTTTATAAGCATGTGAAAAAGAAAAGAGTCTTGTCAAAATTATATGTAAAATGTTCCAAAAACTATTCGTTATCAACTGATGCATATGTTACAGCCATAATCGCTGTAGCCATGATTTTAATCGCCCGCATGTTTTTCGCTACAACGTTCTGGCACCGCCATTGCGCAATATTTGTTACCGCTATACTAGTCATCTTATGGCTGAACTATACAATGACACATATTTTAATATGTTCGTTGAACGCATGTGCGCTTGAAGCTATATTTGCTCTGTTTTATGTCACTATTTCAATTCAGAGATTATTTAGAAAATAATTATGTCGGTTATTAGGTTGATATGCAAGGCATTATGCGATTCATAGAGTGATTACGTCAAGAAGCATTTAATTTATTTTAAAATGACATGAAAAAATGAAATTACCTATGTTGAAGCAGCCAAAGGCTACCGAATGCCAATCTGGTTTGCATTTCTGCCCGAATGGTCGTTACTTGTGGTAGTTTTGCTGGGCTTTCATCGTGGCCTCATCATAGAACACGGCTTAGTCACCTGCGTTTATGCAGTTACGTAAAGGTCATTTATACCGTACGATGCGTTTGTGAAGTGTTCGGGTTGTGCGTTTTGCTCTTGGTCAACTGAAGAAGTAATCACTTTCTAGACCCCAGATGTATGCCAAGCCCGGTGGCGTGGTGGGTGCATTCGCCTGCGCTTCGCGACCAAAGGAGACACATAGGTGCGCGGGTTCGAGCCCCACATCGTTGCATATTTGTATTTATTTGGGTCCGTCTATGAAGCAATGCGAAAAACAGTCCTGTGGACGTTATATTTTGGCTGAGGGTCAGCCGGAAAAGCTTTTTTAGACCCCAGATGTATGTCCGCTATGTTCTGAGCATAATTTGCAAACACCTAGTCTACATTTCTACTAATTATAAATTAGATCTTAGCCCGTTGTTGCGTGATCTTGATAGTTCTGGTTAAGGCTTTAACTGATGCAGCCAACGTTCTGATCTAACCTGTAGTCTATCTACCGTTCTCCACCAAGTTGTGTAGCCACTGTCGCGCCTTTGCTTAAGTGATCCACCGCATATAGCCGCGCCTGTGATTCTGTAGACTCTACAATACGTTTACAAATTTAGGGAGTCACGGTCAGCCTTTGTTCTTACGCGACGCATCTCAATCTCGTCAGGCGTTTCAGATATTAAAAGATCGCGTTTACACATCCGTGAAGGGCAATATGGGCGGTTCATATAAGGTTTTCTTGCGAATCCGACAATCATTCCAAATGCCTATGTTAGCCAGTCATTCGAAGCAAAACATTTCTCGGAGGGCGACACTTTGTCACATTTTATATACCCCGTCACTCGAATATTTGTCAAGAGCAATTTTTGAGCAATTTGTCAAGAGCTTACAAAAAGTTACAAGTGGTAAATAGCGCAAAAACGTTCAAGCAGTTGTGCTGGGCTGCCGATCCATGCAGTATTTACAATGCTACGTAAAAACGCAAGGAATATGGAGCAGCGCCCGTGCAGGTTTTTTTTTGGGCAGGCTTATCGTTAATACTAATAGACTGGTGGGACGCGGGGGCGCTTGGCCTGAGTGGCCTTGTAGTGTTGCAGAGCGGCTTCTATATACTCCATCATAGTTTCCCGAACTGGAGATGGTCCTTTTTTTCGCCCCCATATATGAACAATATCATCCTACTATATGCGTACGATATCGTCATGTACAGTCGTGACAAGTTGGAGTTGCAGCGAAGCAAACGCACCCTGGGGCGGTACTGCGGGAGCAACGACCTTAAGATTAACGCCGAAAAAACCAAAGCCATGTAATTTAGACCCGGAGGACCGCTTGCTCGTTCCGATCGCTTGAAACTCAGTACTGGTGCAGTCGACTTCATTAACACCTTCTGCTACCTTGGGGTTAACTTTTCGATGAAGGGCACAACCTTTGGACAACACATCGCCGAACGAACCAGAAAAAGTCTAGTCGCGATGTCCACAATTGAAAAGCCCCAACAATTATCTCTGAGCACATAAAAGCACTTTTTGACCTGAAAGTTGCTTCGGTGGCAGCCTACGGCATCCAGGTCATATGGGAGCACCTCAGTCTATCACAGCTAGAAAAACTAGATAAGGTAAAGCCCACGTTATTCAAACTAGCCATTGGGTTGCCACGAAATGCGAAAAACCGTCTAGTTTACCTTATGACTTCTACTCAGCCACTTGAAAAAGATCTAGTAACTAGATTCCGTCTCCCAGACCCCCTGCTCTTATTCAGCTTAGAGACAACTTTCTAACGAAAGTTCTAGGAGTTCCCGGACGCTTCTTCAAATCGCCAGCAATGGTCATACAGAGCTGGCAGAGACCACTACAACTCAACCGACATCTTGTGACCATAAACTCTGCCCCATCGAAGAGACTTCCACGACCCTGACGTCGGCTGTTTGTGCCGTTTAAGTGACCAACCGTGTCTACCATCTCGGTACCTGTCAGAGAGCTACTTCTCTTACGCAGTTAGCTCGATGATATTTTATTACTTATCTATAAACATGTGTGTTTTACTACAATGATACAAATATAATACATATGGTGTTCAAAACGTATCGCGACTTTTGTGTTTTTTCAAAAATTATTCATTTATTCATGAATATCTATTTTGTCCCCTTCAAAGTAATCCCCATGAGATATTATACACTTGTGCCAACGGTTTTTCCAATCTTCGAAGCACTTCAAAAAAACATTTTTTTTTTATCTTGTTCAGCTCCTCCTTCGATGCCGTCTTTATCTCGTCAAGCGTAGCGTAACGTCGTCCTTTCATGGGCCTCTTCAGTTTAGGGAACAAGAAAAAGTCACAGGGGGCCAGATCTGGGGAATACGGTGGCTGCGGCATCATTAGTGTGTTGTTTTTGGCCAAAAACTCGCGCACAAGCAACGATGTGTGAGCAGGGGCGTTATCGTAGTGCAAAAGCCAATTTTTGTTCTTCCACAAATCCGGGCGTTTCTGGCGGATTGCTTCGCGCAAATTGCGCATAACTTGCAGGTAATATTCCTTATTGACCGTTCTACCCTGTGGCAAGAACTCATGATGCACCACGCCCCTGCAATCGAAGAAAACTGTCAGCAAAACTTTCACATTCGACCGAACTTGGCGCGCTTTTTTCGGTCTTGGTTCGTGCGGCAGCTTACATTGAGATGATTGAGCTTTAATTTCCACGTCATAACCATAAACCCACGATTCGTCACCAGTTATGACCCTCTGGAGCAAATTTGGGTCGTCGCGGACAGAGTCCAACATCTCATTAGCAATGTTCATGCGATGCTGTTTTTGGTCGCAATTGAGCAATTTTGGTACGAATTTCGCGGCGACCCGTCTCATGCCCAAAGCATTGATAAAAATCGAATGGCACGAGCCAATCGATATGTTTAGGTCCTCAGCAACTTCTCTAACGGTGATTCGACGATTGGCCAATACCATTTTCTCCACTTCATTAATTTTTTCGTCTGTTGTTGAAGTGCTCGGGCGTCCGGCACGCTCTTCGTCGTTCACATCTTCTCGGCCTTCTGAGAACATTTTGTACCACCGATAAACGTTGCTTCGGTCCAAGGTAGCTTCTCCGTATGCCACAGTCAACATTCGGAATGCATCCGCGCACTTAATTTCGTTTTTCACACAAAATTTGATACAGGTTCTTTGATCCATTTTTTGAATAGGTAAAAATCGAAGACGATCCAAAGCACGTGCAAGCAAAGCAGCTGTCAACAATTAAGTGAACATTCAAAATGGCCGAACTTGTCGGCATAAGTGAGAGACATGAGTACCAACATAACGCCACAAAAAATCGAAATTCGAATATACGTAACCCGCGAAAATTCAAAAGTCGCGATAACGATTGAACACACCTCGTATATGGTGCAAGAAATAAATGATGATAAATACTAACAGACTGATCACATTCTATACGCATTGGTTTACGTGATAACAAGAATGCAACACAGGTGTCGAATTAAAAATATTTGAACTAAACTATAGTGAACTGTTTAGACGCATATTGGTTATGTGTTTTCGAAAGGCCGTTTGCACTTGAGGGACTTTAATTCGCTGTACGACGATGATGATAATATTATTATTATTGTTACGGCTGGCCATTACCCCGGGTGGGTTTAGCAGCCTAACCAAATGGACCGGGGCGCAGGGGGGATTACTCGTGTTTTGCTGCGTCGTCGGCGACGTCTGCGTAATCCTTTCCGCACCACATGGCGTTGGCAAACACCAGCCGACTGAAACGTTTCAGCGCTTCAATCCCAGGTGCATATTGATGCCCAGGCGGGCGACGAGAACGAAGAGAGAAGAACAGCTACCACCTGAAAGTTTGTTACGCCGCGTCGTGTATAACGAGAGCGCCAGCAATTGGTTAGGCCAATCGGGTAAACCACTCTGGGTCGGTTTGGCGCCCTAAGTAAAGCCTTGCCACCTTCCGGTTGCACTCTTTACATAACAGTTACGCTGGACGACTACCTACTATCTCAGACACTTTTTGCACATGCTGACAGTTTTCCACAAAACACTTTTAGATCGCCGAACGTTTCTTGGTGTAGTCCTGGCGAAAAAAAATGCTGTTTTCTTTACAGCAGCATTTGGCATATTGGCATGCCAATAACGGCAGTCTACCAATAATCATTCACGTAAAGCGTGAAAAACGACGAGACCATTCGATATTTCATGTGTTAGTGGTTAAATATTAGATGTTATTATTATTATTGGTATTATTATTACTTTTTTGATTTTCCGTAAGGCTAATGGCCGTGTACGATTTTTCATGTCAGGGCTAATATTTAATCCACTTTCGGTCTCGGTCTCGAACCCAGTCCTCCCGAATGCAAGGCAAAGGCTTTGCCACTAAGCCATCTGGCTCGGTTATACATATTATATCAGGTTGCTTCGAATTTCCAGCAGCCCTTCCTCCGGCGATGGTAACTCTGCAATTCATATGAATATCTCCATTAAGTTATCTATAGACAATGAAGGATTTCTTACCAAATTCATTCCGCAACTGTGTTACTCGCGGCAAAAGGCTTAGGGCACGTATAAACAGAGACCTACTCTAAAAGAGTGAACTAGTATGGGTCATAATAGAACGAAAAATATGGGAAGCACAGATGTCTCAATAAAGGAGGTGGTGCATGTTGTTGTTGCCTTCAGAAATGACCTTCTCTTCGATTGCCTGTGACCTCCTGATTTCGATTACTTAATGCTTTGAAAAATACTTTTATTGGTCCATAGCAGTGGGCACAAAAATATATCTTGTGACCACTCCAGTTTATTTATTCAATTTTCTGGGCTTCCGCGTGCTTCGCTACCCACCCCGGCTAGTAGGAAGCCCGGTTGTGCACGAAACCGTTGCATCCCAAGCAAGGATTTCCCAGGTGACCATAGTGCAATAATCACCCCATCAGGTATTCCTTCGCCAGAGGATACCAAACCTCTCAAGTCAAGTATAGCTGGTATACCGGCTTACCTTAGATACCTTAAAGTCACACTGTTTATTTCAACATGCCTGGACGATACCGACGCTCTTCGGGCAGCTCAGTGGGTGTAGGCCACTGAAATCTACCATTTCTTTACACAAAATGCACAGAAACGGCTTGCAGACAGGAGCGCCGATACTAAGCTCATCAACCGTAAAGAGTTGGGACTCAATATGGTGCTGAGCTGAGGCGAGGGTAAGGCTTTAAGCCAACCCCCACTTAAAGTATCTTGTCCCGCGAAGAACACGGTGCGGTCTTAAACGCGGTTTAATCACAGAACGTTTACAGTGCTTAAGTTACAGTAAATAAAAATTGCGGAAATAAAATGAATTAAACAACGAGGCAGACAATCACACACTGCTCTGTATAAACATTTTACACAAGATATATAACGTAATCGCAATGAATATTATCACAAAGCTTTCTAAACAGCATTTGGTGCGTCTGTTACAACGCCAAACAGTGAGGCAACACGCCTTTGCATATTCACGCCAACAAAGTAGACTACTCGTATAGCATCTTCATAACACACAACAACAGGTAAAAACACAGTGGATACTTATAACTCTCTAATCTTAGTGAGTGTCTCTACTACGATCCCAATTGATGATATACCTAGATCACAGGCCTGATTCCGATTGTGAAATTAAAAGCCATTGTTATATTTTGCGAACAAAGGGGCGCTTTGTTTTGAGTCATCTAATGCTTTTACTTCGCGAAACTTTGTAACAGAGAAACCCGCAGCGTGCTTGTTTTTCCCACCGTGAGTAGACTAAATCCACCATATAAATCACGTACCAAAACACTTCGTTTCCTAGAAAAAACATTCATTGAGCGCATTATTCTATATTACTCTGGCTCTCCGGAGAATTCCGTCATAACCACCACCCCAGAAGGGATTGCATAGCATAGCACTGGCAGGAACAGCGCTTTGTACATCACGAGTATGGCCTCTGTGGGAAGCCCAATTAATTTCACGTTACGCAGCGCAGATAATACAGCATAGCAAGTGGATACAATATAATCTAGATGGTGATGCGACGCTACGTTTTCTGGAGAACGAGCGCCAGGCACCTAGCGGTCTGTGAGAGCTCTGTATGTTCTGTATCTTGAGTAGCAGGCTGTCACGTAAAGCCAGTAGCCGGCAATGAACGTAGAATTAGGAAATTGGTTTTAGTAGCACCGACCACGAGTCTGAAAGTATTTATATATAGAAAATGCGAATTGTATTGTCATCATTTAGAGAGACTGATGCAAATGCGAATCAAAACTCTGATGATTCACTCCGAACCGAGTTACACTGTGCGTGTAAATGCTAGAGTAACCACGGCCGAACCTGGAGGATATCTGACGTTTTCATTTTTTTGATCCGGCATATACGTTTACAATGAGACAATTGTTGTTTGCTATATATATATATATATATATAAGGTATATCAGAAATATTCAAAAGCTACATAGGAGATTTTAGAGCTTGCTAAAGTAAATATTTTTCCAATGAAATGTGGTCTCTGAGAAGTCTTGTTTCGGAGTAAAAGTGACTATACTAAAATCTGTAGCACTGGTGTTGTTGCATGCCCTGCATAGAAGCACAAAATGTACGATTGCAAGACAACCAGTCCGCCTATACAGAAACTAACCACATAGAAGATGCGACATGCTCGTTTAAAAAGAGAATTCGCAAAAAAATTAAGTTAATTTATTAGCTTTCATGCCCAATGCCCCAAAACTACAACCCTTCACCGACCATTCACAGCGCTCAAAACATATTCTATGGCGATCCGATCCGTGGTTGCGTAGTAATTACGTTTTTCTAAATGCTCAAGTGTGCATCCGCGTTACACTAAACACACCTGGCGGCGCCTGCAGAAATTTTGTTAGACGTCTTGAAATATTCTCCAGCTGTCAGAGGGAGAGATACGTTGTACATCGTTGACGAGGTCGAGCTTTTTTATTATCCTGCTAGAGTGCTAGTGAAAGGACGCTCGGGTGTTGCAAAGACATCCCTTTTTGCATTTGGATAACCTAATCTGCGATTTAGAGCGTACGGAAGCAAACAATAAGTCGCAATAATCTGTCTCTCGAATTACCAATAACCAGCTCCAAACTCTTAGTCGGGCGTGCCTTGGCAGACGAGAACCCGTACCGTAGCATGTCCAAAGCCGAGATTAATACAGTCTGGAGGGCGTACAGTCTCGCCATTGGTTGGGGCCTCAAGGTTTATCCTTTTATTTCATCTCGTGGCTTACAGTTAGCTGCAAATGTGCGAATAAAGCGCAATTTAGGCGTGTGGCTGTGGGGCCGATTTCGTGGTCCTTGCACGAAAGAACATCAAAGGTCAAACTCATTGAAGCCTATACATTGGTCACCATAACACACGCCATGTGGCGGTATCTTATCCTGTTGAGAACAATGCACGTCTAGTAATATATGTATATGTTTTCCGAATACAATGCCCGGTTTACATAGAAAGGCTAACTTTCGTGCACTCAAACGAGCTATTTGCGGGAACTGCTTTTTTGGGATTTTCAGGTAATCGTATTTGGCATGGCCGCATAGTTTGTTGGCCTTCCCACGAGCCACTTTTACATGCTCACGTGCAAAAACCACATGCTGGTTAATACGACGTGAATGATGACAACGTCAATGACATTTCTCTGCTCTTGTTGGGCGACGAAAATTCGTACGTTTCGGTTTGCCAACCTTATGACAACGAGTCATGCATTTGGTCGTACGAGCTGCAACCGCACGCTCTCGGTGTTGGCTCGTTGGCCAGAACTCCGCCGTTTGACGAATAGATCTTACAGGGAACTCGCCTTTCCTGTAACAGGGCGCCCATTTACGTAGTAGCCAAGAGGCCCTGTGGGAACAAGGACGAAAAGGGGAAAATACTTTTCGGGCTGAACCTCAGCCAAGATTTAACGTCCACGGGACTGCTTTTCGCAATGCTTTATAGAAGGGCCGCCATAAATACAAATGTGCAACGGGGGGGCTCGAACCGGCGCTTCTATGTGTCTTCTCCGGTCGCGAAGCGCAGGCGGAATGCACCACGCCACCGGGCTCGACTGACGAAAAGGGGAGAAAAAGAAGTTCGCAGACCACTTGTCGTTCCTGGCCACCCATTTTGTGTGGAAGGAAGCGACGTAGGTTTCGACAGTGGTTGCGTGCGCTCCTTCGATTTTACGCGAGCGTCTTTGCGTGAATACATCGCGCACAGGCACGTGTGTTGCACTTGCTGCTGCTGCTGTTGTCGCTGTCACGGTTGCCGTGCCTTGAATAGATGAACGGCAGCGAAAAGTGTCGTACGAATGTGTTCACGAAAGACGGTGGTTTAGTGGCAAGACTATTGCGTTGCTTTTGGGAGGTCGCGCGTCGACCCTATCCTAGACCCGCTACTCTATACTTAGTTTGTATAGCTTCGAATTTAAACTACGTGAATGTCGGAGTAGACTAAAATCGGCTATCGGAGAAGGAGAGAGTTATGCCAACTGTTGGGCAGGGGAGGCACGGAGGAGGGAAACTTTCTTGTTAGGGGTGCTTAAATCTAAAAAATCTCACTCAGTGCTTAAATCTAAAAAATCTCAAAAAAAGACACCGGTTTTGCCACCCTGTACCACTTATTTTTTGACGGTTGAGCAGATAACTTCGTGTTAACGCCCAGATTTTTGGCGGCCCATCGCAAAATTGGCTGGCTCACCTAATGTCTGAGATGTCGAAATATATTAATTACGATCATTTGCCTAGTAGCACCAAATAAGTTAATTTCACAGAGCTCGTCTCCGCTAGTTCATGCTCTACCAAATTATTGAGACGACTGACGTTGAATTAAATAGAGATCAAAACCGATTTATGTAATTTGAATGCCACCGTTTCACCAACAAACATCGAGTCTAACTCCGGTAGAGCAAACGTATATGTATATATGTTGGTGTTTGTTGCTTTGTATGTATATCCTATGTATATCTATATGCATACAAAAGTGAATGTATATACATATACATACGATTGTATATGTATAATACAGTAATGTTAGTGTTTGTTTTACATGTTAAATGCCGGATCGGTCCAGATGGTGGGCAGCTTGTAGGCCAGCGAGTGCCGAAGAAGGGTGAGCCTGAACCTTGGCACCCTGAGTTGGTCCCTGTAGCGCTGCGACCGCACTAAGCTAAGGGCAAAGTCAAAAGTACAATCTGAAGGGAATCCATTGTTTTGCACTTTATATGCTAGCACCGCTAACTTAAAACGTGTCGGGTGATCAAGCTTGCAATACCATGGAGTCAGACCCGCACGACGAGGAAGACCTATTGTGGACCTTATCACGTCATTCTTAGCTTGTCTATCCTCGTCGAATACGTAGTGACCCACAGAGTAATTCCGTAAGTTAGAACTGGCTCTATAAGCGCTTTATAGACACGTACTAAAAGGTCCCGCAAAGCCTTGGCTCTCCTCAAACGCACGAGTGAGGCCACCACGGCTTAGCAGGCCCTGACACCTCACCTATTTCGGGACACTGCCTGATCACCATAAGCAGTTTCCACCACTTAGGAATGTACGATTAAGTAAAACATACATTGATGCAGAATTGTTGCTCCTCCATTTTTAGATCCTTAAAATTCGCTTAACAATTGTTTTTACATCTTTTAATCAAACACAAACAAAAACGCCACCAATTGGCGCGAAATTGAGCCTGTGTATCGCTGATGAATGACGCTACTAGGCAAAACAAACCGGAAGACCCTGATGGCTTCAGTTCAATTTTTAAAATTCAAAGTAATTGAACTTGCCGATTCGCCCTCGTATATATATATATTTTTCACACACGGGCGATAGCCTTTTCCAAAAACAATTCCCTTAATGGTTAATTATTTGAAATGTATATTTACGCACATTTCAAGCTCAATGAGAAATTACTGAATTTAAATACATTTGTCGTCCGGAGGAGACGGTTCTATAAATCACTTTAAATATATATATATATATATATATATATATATATATATATATATATATATATATATAACGTAATGCACATATTAATGTAAACATTAATAGAGAGAGAAACACGGAAAAATATGTAGAGATTACCGGCAGCGGACCGAAGAACAGACAACACTGAGACAGCAGAAAAGCAAAACGGAGCAAAGATAGGGGCTATATTTGCCCCGATCAAGTCTATCGTGTCGACCCCGATCTATGCAGCTATAATACGACCGACCGCCGGCGGATGAGGCCAAGGCAAGGTTCAAGCTAGCAAAGGCCAGCTGGCTGGCTGGCTGGCAAGACGGCTGGGCTGCGTACAGGGTATTCCCTCGGCAGACGGGCAAAAGGCGAACGGGTTTGCTGATAACCCATAAACGCCCGATTGGTGAACGGCTCGACGACGGGGGGGGGGGGTTTACGATACCCCAGTGTCCTGCGCCGCTGGCCGCCCCCGCCGCTTGTAGAATGATGAGTTATGGAGGCAAGCAGCTACGCCGATACTCTCAGTGTGTCCGATCCGCTTTATATCGCTCTCGACACGCCGATTATGCACAATGAACCGGAGGCCGGATTGGAAGAGTGTTGCCACTCGCGCGGGGGGGGAAGTGCCGCCGCTGCTGCTGCTGCCGTTGTTGGTGGCGGCAATTCCTTCAAGACGAGATCCTTCTTTGGGTCTGCACTTATAACGAGATAGCGCAGATCCGAGCTAAGCCGCCTGGTTCTCAGTGCCCTGTTCCTCTGCTTGTGGGGAGAGAGGGGGGCGGGGGGGATCATTGCCACGGAGGGCTAAACGCACAATGCATGGCTGACAACGTCTCTCATACACACTACGAGTAATAGGAGTGAGTGACGAGGTACGATGTTGATATTGATGAAATCGAATGCCTGAAGGCTTTTGGCAATCTCGTGTGGGCGCCTGCTTTTGATAACTGATTAAATCACTATTCCCATCGCAGATTTCCATGCATGCACCACGCAATGCGCCACTCTTGTTTCTCTTAGACATTTCGGCATTTCGCTTTGAGTTTGATGCGAGAATAATATATGTATATTTTACACTCGTATATATATATATATATATATATATATATATATATATACGAGCTTGCTTCGGTTCTGTGTCGGTTAATGAGCTTACACTCTATTCAGTGGATCCTGATGGGGGCGAGCGCGTGCTCATAGCAATAATCGTCTGCTATGATCTCAAGTATGGCGAATCATCTCCTGCTAAACGTATCTCGATGGGACAGCGCTGTCCCATCGGGACTTGTGATTTGTGAGTGAAATATTAATAACACTTACGAAAGCTATTTGCATGTTTTTTTTTTAACCAACAACATGAAGGACTGCCTGCGACTGCGGTGGCGATGATTTTTTGCCGTCTACGAGTCTCAAACTGTATGCGATCGAACTACAATGAGAATGAATTGATGTTGGGAAGAAGAATTTGATGTGAAAGATTAAGCACGGGCGGTCAGTCCTCTACGGTAGATATGGATCAAATAACTACTTTCCTAGATTGTAATACACATCGACGAGATCACATACCTGGTGAAGACGTCGCATGTATCCGTTCACCCGCAATTTACTAGCAGTAATTATGTGACGCGAGTTGATGTATGGGTGCCGCACAGAGTCACCGAAAACAACAGGATGAACGGTCTAGAAACTTGCACACTTCTTTATTAAATAGACCACACACAAGTAGTCTTTGAAAAACTTTGTTTCCGGCGATGAGATACGAATCGTATACGATAACATTACTCACACAGAGTCATGGTCGAAGCAAAGTGCTAATCCAACACCATTGCAAAAGCAGGCCCTTATGCTAACAAGATTTAGGTGTGTGTCTTGTGAAATTTGAAAGGCATGCTATACTATAGGCTTATACATAGAACGGTCCTGACTTCCCCCTACGTATTATCATCTGCTTCGATTACTTCCAAATGTTTCTGAGCGGAGAAAACTTTGTACGTTTTGGAGGTATCTAAAACCTCTGTGAGTATATTTTATATCTAAATTCTAAAAGGATAAAATATTTTCTTTCAGAGAGCATTAGCCGAAAGTTATTGAAATAGATGGTACATATATGGTTGACTAAAATGGCACCGTAAGTACAAAATACATTTGTGAATTTGCTTTAAGGATAGTGAAGAAGAATCCTGACGATATTGTGCCTTATTTAGGAGAGTTCTCCTAATTCAAAAATATATTGAGAATATAGTTACGGTTTGTAGTGGGAACATAAATGGCTGTTTTTTTGAGAGCGTCAGAGTGAGGTCAGTGTTTTGCGCTAAACCAAAAAATATAGTGCAGTAGTTATTTTTGGAGGACATCGCGTACGCACCCCGTATATATATATATATATATATATATATATATATATATATATATATATATATATATATATATATATATATATTTACAGTATCCACGATATAATAAAGCGTCTTTTTCATACGGAGAAACTACCTCATTACTGAGGTCTTTTCAGTCTGGCTGTACGCTGTGTGTTAAGTGGCGTATAACTTATAATACGAGCAATGTTTGTTACGGCAAAGGTGATCTCATTCGACACAGTCCAGCACTATTATTTGATTTGCGAAGTGCATGGTACCAAATGTTTTTATATATATATATTTTTTTTTGATAAACACAATTGTCTTAATATACCTACTAGAAGCAAAGACTGCCAGGATATCTTGTTGGTAATGGAAGCCAAATTTAAAAAAGAAAAAGAGCACCAAGTTGTGAGTATTTCCGTGCAGCCGTGCAAGAGCCTAGAACTTAGATAGCGTTTACAAGAGCTGCAACGGGGTCAAGCGTAAGGATCTACATTACAGCATTCGTTGTACTGTATTAATCTGAACCTTGGTAAGGGTGGGCTTATGATCACCTTATTAATGTAAGAACAGCGTTTAAGCCACTTGTGATTATTGTACTTGCTGTAAACTCCTGCACAGCTACAGAAAAGATTGCACGCTTTGAGACGCCGACCATGCAAGCTCTCGACAGTTTAGGCGGCATGCAATACTAAAACAAGATACTAACATTTTCGCGAGAGCCAAACTTGACGCACCAACAGATTCGACGATCATGTAACCTCCACGATGGCTTAGCTCTTTCACTGGATAATTAGTATAGGTCTGGAAGAGTTTAGACAAATTACACAAGAACACACTATTCGTATCACGATAGGCTGCTTGGCGAAATTATCCCATTTTAGTATCCGGAAAAAATTGAATTTACAATAACCAAATGTGATGAATGTCACATGCTTTCTTGCCGTAATATATTTGTACGACTCAAATAATATGGTGTACAAGTATATGATAGAACTTAAGAGACAATTACAATGTTTAGCCTTTACCAAATGCGGTTATTTTAGCGAAAATATTAGCTATGGCCCAGTAGTCTACCTCAACTGGCACGTGACCCTTAACCTTAATTGGGGTAGTGACGTGTTCTGCCGATCTTTTAGTAAGCCGCGCCCCCCGACGGATTATCTTCTATTTTATTGCGTTTTTTTTTACATTTTCGCCCCATTGTTCCATTGAAGAGTCGAATCCGGTGACATGATGCACTCGCCTGCGCCTTGCGGTCAGAGGAGACACATAAGTGCACAGGTTTGAGCCCCACCGTCGCATATTTGTATTTATTGGGATTCGTGTATGAAACAATGTGAAGAGCAGTCCCGTAAACGTTAAACTTGGATGAGGGTCAGCTCGAAAAATTCAAAATCATCTATTATTGCGTAATTTTAATTTTAACCGCATCGAAGCACCCCGGGAGTTTTATTGGCTTGTTTGCTACGCTTAATAGTTTCTAAATGTGGGAAGCGCATAATTTAAGATCGCCTTTTGCTTATATCAAAGATTTAGGAATACGCAGTCACGGCCAGATGGGCCCAGAAAAGACTAGACCTTTTGCAACATCTTAAATCTAGTGCTTATGAAAAACAGTCCACGTATACCACATTAACGCAACGTTCAAATAGTAGTGTACTGAGATTTTTGACAGAATACATGACTTATGACTGCGCTGTAAATATAAAGCAAGAGATCACGTTGGATTATGGCTACATCATGACATGTTTGCGTTAATTATGCCTAAAATAATTAAAACAAAAACAGGAGACGTCAATGGAAACATCTTGACAAATATCGGTCCTTGCACCTGAACACACATTTTTTTTTCACGACGCTATAATTTTACATTTTCAAAGGAACTTGCAAAGCGTCCGTCTCTTTCTGGCGGCGTCATGGGAGTTGGAGATAGCAAACATTCTTCGACAACAAGCAGTCAGGCTAGCATGTTACGGAGGTGGCTGTCTTTGGGGAGCCTTTTCGGTAGATTCAGCCTGGAAATTGTGCTCTGGCTGTCATTTGGCAGTGGCGCACCAAAGTGCGAAGAAAAGGGAACCCACCTTGTAAGGTCACGCAGTAATTTCACAAGAAACATTATAAATGCATTCGTTGGTTCCGCTTGCAGTATTGCAGCGTTCATTATCACTCAGTCGTCTGTTTGGGTTTTCACGAAAGGCCGCTGCATTTTCTCTTTTGCTAAGAATAGGAAGCAACTGCTAACGTAATGGTATAACTATATATCTAGGTGAATGTACTCTGTTCCAGTGAACTAAATAAACGAGGGTTATTGTGTACTTAAATTTAGTGAAATGAATAGATGATAGTCAGGTTAAATGGGGTCATTCACCAAACATTTTTTCAAAACGCAAATTTATTGTCTAGTAGATGTACGAGATGCTGGTGCCACTGTAACAGGTGTCACGCGGCAAGCTGTCAAATCTCGCAATCTAGGTGGACACCACTATCAAGATGAGCCTATCAATCAATCCTTTTCTAGTACAATTCTAGCATGTCTATGTTCGCCATGGCCAACGCGTCCGCTTTAGGCGTACAGCATATGACTACGACAAGCTGATGACATGAAGAAGAAGCAGATGACAACATAGAGGAAAAGGCAGAAGACTGTGGCCAGCGGGCGACTGCCAGCAATCAGAGGACCGGGTTTCCGTTGAACTCTAGCCGTGATTGTGCGCAACGATGCACAAACTCCGTTAATCCGAACAGAATCTGGGTAAGAGATAGAGATAGCATAGAGAGTCCAGAGAAGGCGATAGCGGATAGAGGAAAAGGAGGTAAAGAAGATAAAAATGGACTGAGTGAATGGGACCAAATGACATGGGGAAAATGAATAGACAAAGAATAGTTTATTAAGCGTGAGATAAAGCAGCGAAAAGAAAGCATGAAAGCCAGCCAGAGAGAGAGAGCTAGAACGAGATAGGCGAGAATAAGGAATCGCAAAAGGTCGAAACAAGGAGAGAGAAAAAGGCAAAGCCATATTGGCGGAATCTGTAAGCATGAAGAATGACGATGCCGATCAGCAAGATTGTGAAGTATCGTGACAACCCGTGAGTCTTTTCGTCTTCTAGTTTCGCTCGTCTTTTCTTAGACATTTCTCTCATTTTGGTTTTCGCTTTCTCTCTCTCTCTCTGGTTTTCTTGTTGTTGGGGCGATAGTCGAGAGAAAACGTGCACGAATGAGAGAAATGTTCTTTTGACTGCGAATCTAAGTGCTGCTCAGCGGCTACTTCGGTTACTTGGGAAAGAGCCAGCTTCAACCTTATCGTGTAGCCTTTTGTGTTAACGTGCCCGACGTTATTTTTTCCTTCCCTCGTCCTTCCTCAGTGCTGTCCCGGTAGCCACCGGCAGCTCCGCTGTACGTCTCTTTGTAGACCTCTGTTTCCACGGTTGGCGGCAAGGAGACTTATTGCCAAACCCGATAGCAACGGCGGCAGTTTTAGGAATGACAACAGTAAAAGCATCAACAACAACAACAACAACAACAACATCAACAACAACAAAACAACAACAACATCAACAACAACAAAACAACAAAACAACAACAACAACGCGCAACAAGCAGCAACAACAACAACAACGACCAACAAGCAACAGCAACAACAACAACAACGAGCAACAAGCAACAACAACGACATCATCAACAACAACAACGACGAACCGTTGGCAATTTCCATAGGAAGAGCGTTAGAAGCAACAACGACACCAACAACAACACTAGCAACAATATTAACAACCATAACAAGAGCGAAAGGAGGCCAAACAAAGAGCCATACCCGACAAAAACGTCGACTGTAACGAAATTCAACTGGTCACCGAAGCATCGTTGAGTTAGTCCCATGAGGACCATCGACATGTGAATGAACGTGTCCCAATCATCATCTTATTCGATGCCGACCAAGACTGCATTTCACTACATTCATTAGTTAAGTATTCTTAACTAGCTGTTTCACTGTAATTCTAAATAAAATGACAGCATGTTTACTGATAGAGTGCAAGTGTACTAATAAATGCATGTCTTGCGCCCACAACAGTATTAAGTGTCACCTACGAAAATCCCATAATAACGGTAATCATTGTTTTGCTGGAAAGTGTTCGAGTGGTTGTATCCTGAGCGTACCAGGATCGTTAACTAATTGTTGCAATTATTTAAATGCGACATAATTAACATATTTGGGACCGTAGAGCGTGATAGCGAATACGATACACGTGGTACTTCTACCCGACATTTTCAGCCTATTGGGAACACAGCTGCAGTTGTTTTATAGACGAATTCTACGTATCTACTGTATAGGGTCTATAGCCTGGGAGCTTCTTAGCACAATATTTGTGTCGAACAAGTAGAGTGGGAGAGCGGAAATAAACCATTATACACCATAAATTAAGTGCAACCGTAGGTGCTTTACGCTAACATTTGCTAAGATCACTCCTTAAAACAGTGGCTGACCTGATCCTCAAGTTAATCGGATATGCGCACTTGATTGTAGCATAGAACTTAGCGATATGACTACCTGTTTTCCTTGTGCAGTGAACAACAGTTTACTAAATTATGTACGTTTTAACTACAATTGCCTTATAAAGAGTTGTCTTGAATATTTGCCGTTTCGTTCTACGCTTCTCTTCTAATATTAGTTGTACGTGTTTGCGCACTTGATTTTGCGCACTCCTTTGCGCTTCACCCGGAAAGGGGAGAAGACTAATGCGCCATTCATGGTTCTTATCTACCGGGCTATCGCCGGTTCGATCCCTGTTCGTGCTTATTGAGAATAGATGGTAAACCATACCGCTGAGAGTCAGCGGGCCATACTGCTACAACGAGTGTTGGCGAAACTTTAGATGTCTAAACAAGTCCGGTCCTCAGTGCATTAAAGATATGCCTGCGGATAAGTTACAAGCCGTAGGGGACAGATGCTGGTCTAGAATTAAAAATAACCTCGTTAGACTAATTTAATTCTAGGTGGCGGGTTGATCTGGAAGGCTAAAGTTTTCGGGCTGACCCTAAAAAAATCCTTTCGGGGCTGACCCTCAGCCAAGATTTAATGTCCACGGAACAGTTTTTTACATTGCTTCATAGACGGACCCCCATAAATGCAAATGTGCAACGGTGGAGCTCGAACCCGCGCACCTTTGTAGTGTCTCCTCCGGTTGCGAGGCACAGACTTAGTCCACCACGCCACCGGGCTTGACGATCTGGAGGGCTAGTGCGCCATCATCAAATGGGGTGTCACCAGTTCAATCCCTGTTATTGGTCGAATGTTCTTTGAGCGATGCTTACTAAGACTAGATGACCAACCACACGGCGACCATACTGTTACCGGACTATTAAGGAAACCTTAGATATCTCAACATGGCCGGCCTTCGGTGGATTGAAGATATTCCTCACGGCAAGTTTAAAGCTCCTAGGGGACTCTAGAGTTGAGAACAACCCTCTTTACAACGTTTTAAGCCATGGCGAAGGGCCATATTACGAAAATGTAGTTTTGCTCAAACGCGGAACAATCGCATCAAATGATAAAGCTCGTTTACATTGGAACCGCACCCCAGAAATACAGTGAGTGAAGTTGGGTTTGGTGCTTCAGCCCCATTTAAAGTAATGGACCTGGCTGTATCTTCTATGAGCACTGGTACAGTCTGAGCTTACTCTTCCAGGTATTATGTGTACTTTCTTCTCTCTCATCTTGAACGGAAATCATGGTGACTCCCTGCCATTCATAATGCGCTAAGAATAGCGGCTGTCAACGGGGCTGCATTAAGTGTGAAATCAAGTTTTTTGGACGATAACACCTTGCTAGTTGACGGTAGAGGAAGTGTCCTCGAGGTGAAGCAAAGCGTGAGGATCCCATTGAGTTGCATTTCGTTTACCCTTCTTCTCTCATGCCTTGTTAGCCGTCTGCAACAGGAATTCCGGAACGCCATGATGATAATGTACGCTGATTATATCGTTGTCGTCTATAAGGACATCGGCGTCATCAAGCGCATCACCCAAATTGTAAAGTCATACCGTGGTTCTAAGTGGTGGCAGATCCGGAGCAGCTCCCGGAGGAGCCGACTGTCTTTAACTGTGGGAAAGAGGTCGTTACACTTTCCCTCTCGTTGAGATGGCAGGAAACAAAAACCGACTGCGCAACATATTATAAAATAATTGATCTTGACGAATATATTTGTTTGAGTTATTAGGATACTTTGTAACCCGCGTTGCTAAAAACAATAGTAGTTTTAGTCTATATAGTACTAATACGTATTAATTATGGTTTATTAACACCCAGGTTGGGTAAATTTTAAGTAAGTACATCAGTCTGAATCAGTGGTTTTTCTGCGTCACCGGATCTTCCCTCATCTTGCGAGTTCAGCTATTGATTGCACTGCTGGACATGCTGCGGCGTGGTATCTATCACACTACTAATACGTATGCGCAGTAGTCGAGAAGTACATCGTTAATAGTTAAGTACATCGTTAATAAAATATGCGCTGGCTGCAGACTGCGAATTTAGTAGCCCATTTTGCTAGTGACCAAGAGCTCTAGCCCGTAGGTCAGATGGTCGGCCTTCGCTAACGGTAGACCACGTTCACATTGCGTACCTCCTGGGCTCAAGCACTCGCGCGACACGTAGACCAGCTGGACACAACATGAAGGCAGGGAAAGGTGCATAGAGAGTTGGAGTAAGAAAATGACAACAACCACAGCAACATAAACAACAGCAACAACAACAACCGAGGTACGAGGGCAAATTCAGGGTCGGCGACAGCATTGACTCGACGCTGCGACATTGCGGCGCTGCTGCTGCATTAGTGAAATTAAACGGTATCTGCTTTGTTTGCCTACTTTGTTAATGTTGTTGTTGTTGTTGTAGTCACGGTCGTTGTTTTCGGCGGCGGCAGCGGCGGCAGCAGCAGTAGCGACAATGGCAGCAGCTCCATTGTAGCGGCCTTTCCTCTCAGACTTTTGTCTCTCCCCCTCTCTCCCTCTCCCCCTCTATCTCCCTCCTTTCTTTGTTTCTCCTAGGCCTTTGTTCTTCATCCCACGAAGTCGACGACCACGACGCTCGAACCTCACTCGAATCGAAGCTCTATCCGCACATCGAGAGGACGAAACCATAGACGACGAGGTTGAGTTCGTACGCATGACGCCACGCAATCGGGCGAGTCAGCGACCTAGCGTGCCGTTCACCTCGGAAATGTTCACGGCAAAGAACTCGAGAAGTGCCCTCCCGCCACCGGATATATATTGCCTACAACAGCTATGGTCGAGTAAAATGCCACACCTAAATAGCTCATTGGAGAAGCCTATATATATACATGTGTTTTGCCGTATTCGTGTTCGTGAGGATGATTCCTTTGAATAAGTTGAGTTATGTTTTTTTAAAGTATTTTTTAATAGGATTATATGTTTTTTAAAGTATTCTATAATAGGATTATATTGTATATATTTTCTACGAGCTAAAAGCTTTAATTGGCAGTCTAAAAAGACATTTACCCGTAACAAGGTAGCGACACCTTTAAAGTCGTGTTAGTAAGGGCTAACCACAGTCATTTGATAGATAAGCCCTATAGTTCACGAAAGGCGGAGGGGTCAGTTTGGCATGCAAAGCTAGATTATCTCGCTTGGAAAACTTGGTAAAATAGGCTTAGCGAGTTAATAATGACACGGAGCAACAAGGGTCCTTTATCCGTGCGCCTCCAACATTCGTCGCTGCTCGTAACGAAAATGCTCGTAATCATATAAACACTGTGACAAATCTCGCCTGCCGAAGATATCCCGAAAGAATCCGTAGTAGCTTGCAAATTAAATTTTAATTCAACGCCAAGAAACACTTCGTACAGAGAGAATATTTAAATTTTCAACAAGTAGCAATAATTCATAATTTAACGACTATCGCTCGAGAGATAGCCAAATATTTGGAAGTTGACTATACAACTGTTTCCAGGGCATTCGGCTAGCTTGAGTCTTTTTCTTCACATGACCAGCACGCCCCTAATGGCTACAACTAAAGAAAATCCGAGAAGAATTGACCCAAACGCGTTCGCAACACATTTGCAGCGCAAAATCTTCCTCGATAATAATGCGCGTTTTTGTGTGAGCTGTTCCAATCTCCATAAGAACAGATTTTTTTTACGCTCTGACGACCAAATTTTAGACGCTCGTAATGAGCTAAGATGCCTGTGGCACGATACCGTCTAAATAAATGATTTAGAACGACTTTCCAATCGAAAAGGAAAGACGCCTCTGACTAGAATGCATACTGGTGTAACCATTGGCTCCAGAAGTACATATCCCTAAAATGGCCAGATCTGGAAGCTGACTGACCATTACTAAAGTACTGTTAAAAGTAAGTAAATTAACCCGTATAATCTGGCAGGTTCTAATTTCCGATTGCAAAATAGCGGGGCAGTCGAAACGTTTGACTTCGGATTTGCCGATCTCGGGGCACAAGTTGGCACATAAGTTCGTCGATAGCAGTTTGGTGATTTTCTGTCTACGTATTATGCTGACGATAATGATGGTGATGGGAATGCGTCCGCCGTCCGCCCCGAGGTGGTGATGGGAATGCGTCCGCCGCCCCCCCGACATGCAGACATGGCGGCGAAAGCACCGCTAGACTAACTCGCACTAGTAGTAGCCTTCAACACTATCTCCTCCGTACACGGTGTCGTCGTGCGATTGTACAGACGCTGTACGTAAGTGGAAGGTCGTCCATCTTAGTAATGTGCACCCCCGGACGACATGTTGCCTTCTAGTTTTAGCTCGTTACGGGACCGCGATGTGCTACCATAGCTGCTGGCTACTTCAGCATCAATGCTGTTGTGCCATGGTGTTCTCGCCGTTGTCATTGTTGTTGTTGGTGCGGTTGTTCTTGTTGTTGGTGCGGTTGTTGTTGTGTTGTTGTTGTTGTTGTATTGTTGTTGCTGTTGTTGTTGTTGTTGTTGTTGGTGCGGTTGTTGTTGTTGTGGTGCTGTTGTTGTTGTTGTTGATGATGATGTTGTTGATGTTGTTGTTTTCGTTGTTGCGGTTGTTGTTGTTGTTGCTGGTTTTACTGCTTGTGCTACTGCTGTCGCGTAGGGGACAGCTGCTGCTGCTGCTTGGACATGCGAACTACAATCAACCGCGCCGTAATGAGGAGTTACGCCGACACGCCTAATAGCAGGCTACTGTCGGCTCTCTTTCGCGCAGCGTTGAGAGCCGTACCCCTCTGCCGTTATGGAGTTGACGAGACGAGCTAACCAATACGACCACTGGCCATTGCAGTTACTAGTTCTACTCCTAATACTGCGCTACTTCTTAGAGTAATACGCACTACGAAATCGCTCACCTAAAGGCCTCGCCACGCCTTCTTCTCTTGACTCACAGAGAATGCACACCGGCGACGGAGTCCGTCCGATACGATGCAAATATCGTTTTTTTCTAAATGTGGTTAATGAATTGAGTCAGCGTATAGGAAAGTGGTTCCTCCCGCCTGTTAAACCAGTCACTTGTATCTGGAAAGCGCATATAAAGGCGCGCTAGTGCGTCATTTCAAGGTTCCATAAGTAAGGTTGCCAATTAGTGCGATCTTGTTTCTGAGCGATTACCTATCTGGCCGTCTGCTAAGGTTAAAGACTTTGAGACACATCATTAGTTCTGAGTGGCCTGAGCGAAAGACGTGTTAGTTCTCCATTTTTGTCGTCCAGTTTCTTCGCTAATCAGTCTCAGTATATAAATCAAATGCTCGACTGCCTCCGAGAGACTAGGCTGATGGAACATTTTGAAGGTATCCGGCTTTTGGGAGTCATAACTAGATGGCTCCCAAAAGGATCTCCCTCCAGCAGTTGATGAAAGTGCTCGATCGCAGAATGGCCTTCATAATTTTCATAAAACACTAGAATGAATCTGAATAAGAATATTAATTGCATCTCTTGAGATACTGTCTTAGCCTGTTGCCTTTCATAGCCGGCCAGCCAGAACCTAATGAGTTGTACATTAGGTAAACTCTCCGTGTTTATACCGCGTTATGAGGTCTAATATCAGGCCCCTGGTCCAGCTCCGCCTAGGTATCATGGATGTTGTCTGCGCGCATTCCTCCTGCCAGGCCGAGATAGTGGCACTCCTGACCCTGGCAACCCCCTGATCTCTAGTGCCCGTTGGTATGACCTCAGTACTCTCCTATTTTTGCCCCCGTCCACAGCGCCTTGTCCGCCCCAAACAGGCGCTATTCAGAGAACCGAGGATTCGGCTTTTGTAAAGGCATTTGTTATAGTTTTTTTATGCTTATTAAACACGTCAGAGTTCTGACCGTTGCCAGTATTAGACACGAGAATACGCAGCGTGCTTGTTTCAATGCGGTGACAGACGTCGTCGCAAAAATCGTCGTTGAAATGATTGTTTACTGTGTCAAAGGAAGAGATTCGGTGGTTATAAAGCTGATAGGCAGGCAGCATTGTTTTAGAAGCCGCCACTTACCGTCATGCCTATTTGTAACGTGCCTCTGGTGCCCTGTCTAGTATGAGTTTTGGAAAGCCTAGTCTTTGTCAGTTTTTGAAAAGGATAACTTGTATTGTTGTATGTGTGTTACTTGTTAACTGTATATCACCGCTGCATGGGTACGAAGTCAAACTGTTTAACCCTTTAGAGTAGCGTGTGACCTTTATGTGAAGGATTTGGCATCAAGTGCTGTATGCAGGGAAATTGATAAAAAACCTTTGTTATCCAATGTTAAGTGAGTACTCACGAGCCGCAATAATGCGTTTTGAGATTAAGTAAAACTGTCAATTTCTATAGTGAAGCAAACGTTCAGTGAATTAGTAAAATACTAAGTTATTGTTTGTAAAAATTAGAGGCAGTTCGCCCTTAGTATTGCTATTTATAATATTGCCATTGATATTATCGTTTATAATAAAAGTTGGCCGATATTAGGAGGCTCTGGGTTGTATGACGAATTAAAGTAAAAGAGCTCGTTACAAGGACTAGACGCAGTAATTATTAGCTCACTTGTTATATTAAAATATACGCCAAATATATCTACTATACACGTTTTTTGAAGCCTACTAACTATTTTTCGACTTAAAAGGCTCTAGAAGATATTTTTATATGAGACGGTCTTACGATAAACCAATTTAAACGTATAGACAGGGTAAATCCAATGTTCCTTTAGCAATCCCTGTAACTCAATTTGTATCAACGTAAACGAAAGCGAGAGAACCTTCTGCGATCAACTGCTCTTTTTTTCTAGACGCAAACCGTTGAACTTTATCTCGTTTTAAAGAAGCTAAGGCAGAAGCTACAAAATTATCGAATATTGTTACGTTATGGAATGGTAGGCAAAATATGGGGCCATAGTACTTCATTACCTGAGCAAAAATAGACGAAACATGGAATGAGGATAGACCGAAAAAAGCGACATATGTTAGTTCGAGTTACTATTTGTATATTTCATCCCATGTCAAGTCATAGATTACCACACTCCTAATGTCTCATGCGTGTGCACGAAGTTTGGCGATATATATATATATATATATATGTATATCAGTATTATATCCGACATACCTCCTCTCGTTATATATATCAGAACTTTTTAAGATTTTTAACATATTTCTGCAAATTTCATAAAATATTGCATTGAAACGTACGTGTCACGTCGATCGAACCCGCAATTGCTATGCCAGAATTGCCGGCATCTCTGCAAGTCCACAGCACACTAGCCGCATGGCCACGATGCATGTCTAGAGACAGTCTTGGGCGGAAAAATTCTCCGCCACGTTGGTCTCCCGCAGCGAGCGATTTTCGCTTTGAGCCAGACTTTGAGGATTTGCCCACTCCGTTTGTGGGGCGTGCAGTTGATGGGCCTGGCCTGCCTAAAGTCTCGGATGCAAATAACCTAAAGCCGACAGGGTGTTCGATCGCCTCGTGTAAACGTTACCAGATAACAACTATTGACGGAATCAGTAGTCTTTTAGGTGGCCGTAAGGGTATCTCTGTTATTCTTAACGTCAGTTTTTTTTAAAATATTGTGCCGCCCAAAGTAATGCATCTGAAGTGGTAAGGGTTTGTAGCATCTCCTTTACCCTTAGAGGCATCTTTCCTGTCTAGTTTGTCGGCGAGATGCCGGCGAGTGTTGTATTACGTTTATTTGCCAGATTTCTGGGAGCTTTTTCTTGTCCAAACAGCTCTTAAAAATTGGTGCTATGTTTATGTATGGTGGCAAAACTGAAATTATTGGTTAAACCGGAAATGGTTGTTGTCTATAGTAGTAACACGCAATTAATACTGTACATATTTATATGTCAAGCTCAGCCGCGGCCACAAATGGAATTTGCTCCTAGCTCATAGCTTGGAAATAGCTTTACAAGTTATCAGTTACTCTTTATATGCACAAAGATTTATTCAATTTAATTCTGTTTATCTGACTCAAATTGAGCAAAATGTATATATATATATATATATAACGAATTTAATCAATCAAAAAATACTCTTCTTGTTAGTCACAACCCCCTTACACCTTCGGATCAGAGATGGAAGGGGGTTAACATCGAGACTTTACATCGATGCCCATGGCAAACAATTCTGGTTTCTGCATATCGAGGAATACCTCCAAGTGTGAATTTACTGCTTCTGGTGAAGTGAATTTCTTTCCCTGTAGATCGTTATGCAGACATCTTAATAGATGGCAGTCCGACGGTGCTATGTCTGCGAGTACTGTGGATGTGGCATAGTTTTCCAATCGAAGCTTGCTTGCTTGCAGATGCTGAGTAAAGTTAAATGCAGCTTCGCTGGTGAAAGATAACGCCCTTTCTATTCACGAGACTCTGCCATATTCTTTGGAGAGCGGCAAAAAATAATCACAGTAGGCAGCCGTGTATATCGTTTGGCCACTAGAAAGAAAATTGCGGCGGACGACGCCATGCCTATTCCACGGAACACAATGCAAACACTTTGCTTCGCAAATGAGTTCGACTATTTGGCGTGACACGCTTAGCCTGGGGCGCACCAGAATCTCCCCGTTTCACATAATTTTTTTTTTTCGTCTTTGAGACTCGTTGTACATTGGTAGACGTCAAATTTTTTGCGCTCATTCTATTAATGAGTTACTTATTGGCTCAACGACACCTCGAAGTCTATGGCTAATTCACACGCAGTCACTCGGGTATCGTATTCTAATCCACAGTTTTGCGCAAACCGTCTTTGTCGAGCGTAAAACTGGCGTTCCAGAACGAGGTTCATACAGTAGGATTAAGCTGAAGGAATTCAAAACGTACCAAACAAATAGCACAAGATTTTTTAGTTTTCACACTTAAAATGCTGTCCCCGCCGAATACGCTTAAAATGTATCGTACAGTTTTAGTAGCAGTAAGGCCTAAGGATGATATCATAAAAGCTATTTTCTATGTGGGCAAGATACGACGTGTACACGCGTTTGCGCTCAAACTAGTATTTCGCGTTAAGTTTGCATTGCTCTTAAAATTACCGACTTGCTCGTTTCAAGCAATTTTTCAACCTTTCGAGCGGTTATCTGATGTTTTGCTGAATGCGCAGCGTTTTTGTTTTGATTGTCCGTCGTTGAACTTTCGTTAATCGTTCAAATCGAAATCACCGTCATGGTGCAATTTCCCTAACAAGTACTAGTTAATTTTAATGCACAAAGCAAAATACTCTGATTGTTATTTGCTATAGAATATTGTTTTGCGTCATAGCATTAACGCAACAAACTACTAGCAAAATCAGCATAGTTCTATTTACTGTGAGAAACAACTTCCATCTACCGCCACAGAGTCAATCTGCCGATATTTGGGAAGTTTCAAACAAAAACTAGGAAGCGTATATGTATATATATACGCTTCGTAGCTTTTGTCTGAAACTTCCCAAAGGCCGGCAGATGGAGGTTGTGGCGGTAAATGGTGAGTCCTCACAGTAAATATGACTATATATATACGACAGGCCCTCGCCTTAGCGGTTAACAGAGCTCCGCACATTGCTCTGGTTTCTTTTTTCTAGCGCTTTAAGGGCCTCATGGACCAGCTGAGATACGCTCACAGTCTTTCTCTGTGCAATTCCAGAGCTGGCACCAGCTGGTTTTTCAAGAAGTGATCGTTGTTGCGTTCTGGAATGGTGTGCGCTACTGTTTCCATGATTCCACGGCGCACCTTACCGAGGTGGGCTTTACAATCGATTCAGATCAGGGCCTGTGGCCTCTAGTCCGTAGCATTCTTGCTCAAGCCACGTCACAGGTGTTTCCGTATAGATATATACTTCCGCACCTCTACCTGCTTCGCCATATGTTTTCAGCAGCGCTTCAAGTCTAAATCATATCGAGATGCTGTGGCCAGCGTGTAGAATTTCTTCACTGCTTCCGGTACTTTTGAATCGGGATTCACTTTCTTCGATTGGAAACGATCCTTACAGCATATGAAGACGAAACTAGACTAGAAGGACCGATCTCCATTTAGCACGAACGTTCGCAAGCTACTCAGTGAAGCATCAAGTAGGCTTTTTATTCCAGAAATTGTTCGTAAACTGGCGTATAAACTAGAACGAGTAAAACCGTCCTACGCAGGCCGAATTCAGAATTCTTAGCGTATGTTTTACAATGTAAATAAAGCGAGCTCCATGTTGTCTACACAAGCAAAACTCTGCTATATAGTTCTCATGTTCGGCTGTACTCTAATAACGGGACCAACTAAACAACGACTGAAAACGCGGATAAAATGTGTTCCCTGTTGTCTAAATGAGCGAAAAACTGCTATTTATTTCTTATGTTTAATTGTATTTTAACGAGGGCAGTAACTACACAACGACAAAAGGACGCAGTACAATTTGATTATGCTATATTCAAATGGAAAATAAATCTCAAAGATCAAACCAAGATTCATTATCAGCTACGTCTACTATTTATATATACATATATATATATATATATATATATATATATATATATATATATATATATATATATATATATATATATATATATATATATTTGTATGTATTTCATATTTAAATAAATATATATATATATATATATATATATATATATATATTTGTATGTATTTCATATTTAAATAAGGTCACTGTGGGTGCATACACATGGCCCAAACAAAGCCTATTAATTTACAGCAATCTGCTCTTAAAATGGCTCTAGAATTTCATTTTTTTTATGAGATTGTTTTGAATTCCAGTCTACCCTCCGTCCCCTACGGGCTTGGAACTCGCCGCAAGGTATACCTTCAATGCGCCGAGGACCGGATATTAAAGTTTCCCCAACAGTTCTTAAGGCAATATGGTCGCTGACTTTCAGCGGTACTATCATGTATTCTCAATGAGCACTGTTCAAGGAAATTTAATCATTATGCATATATGTATATATATACAAAAACGATGTTTGATCTTTAAAATTAGGTGACTGCATTTGAACTTAGCATTATCAAAACACAATCATATATAGTCTAAGTATGTATGTCTGTGTACATATATATATATATATATATACACACTCATTGCGCGCTACAACATAGCGGTTTCATTTTCAGCCACGTCTGTTATGTACATATTTAGTATGATCAAAACAACATCACATATGTTCTATTTATGTACGTCTGTGTACATGCATATATATATATACTTTTTTTATATCTATGATGCACACACCGAACGTCATTACCAAAGCCACCGGTGGTCTCTCAAAGAAAACTATCGAATAGATACTGTTTTTCCTAAATAGCTATACCTTATATAGCTTTTTTTTTCTGGAGGAGGGTGAATGCATTTACGCACTGATGCCTTATATACCTTATATAGCTACTTTGCTATATATATAGAGTTGATTCAAAAGTCCGTTCCGATTTTTCACCCATTTTAAAGACATGTCGTTATAACGGAAAGCTTTTATTGAACACTCTTTGTCTGTTTGCCAATTTCGGCCGCTTCTGGTCAATTGGCCTCTCTAAATTGTCCAGTTGTTGACAGTATTTTACCGTATTGATCGTTTTGTTTGATTGCGACAGCTAATAAATGATCACCCCTTTGCATTCCACCAAACACTTAATACCACTTTTCTTGTATTAAGTGCTTTGTGGAATGTGTGTTTGATGGGACCATGTCAAGATTCAGACGCCCTCATAAAATCTCAATGTAAAATTCAATTTTTAATATGTAGCCTATAAAGTATATGGAAAGTCCTAAACGTCCATTTAGAAGAAAACACCTGGCAGAGGGCAAGCCTTCCGGTACGTGAAGGTGGTCTGGGAATAAGAAGTGTTATTGACTTAGCCTCTGTCTGCTACGCTGCTTCGCTGGTCCGGTGGCAGCCTCGTTAGAACCATGTTGGATTTAGGCCCTTTAGAAGAGCACCCCAGCCCATATAACCTAGATGAGCTCAAAAGCAAAAAAAAGGAGCATAAAGATCTTAGAGGGGCTTGTTTACCGGAGATACCGCGCCGTGTTCTTAGCGAGACAAAATAACGTCAGTGGTGGTTGGCTTAACGTCTTACTCTCGCCTCAGCTCGGCACTATAGTGGATCTCAACTCTTTTCGCATGCTGTCAGCACTTAGAATCGGCGCTCCTGTCTGGCGAGCCGTTTCTGTACAACTGTGTGAAAAAATGGTAGATTCCAGTGGCCTACATCCACTAAGTTGCCTGAAGAGCGCCGGTCGATTGCCTAGACACTGAACTACACAGTGTGACTATAAGGTCTCTTAGGAAGACCAGTATACCATCTACACTTGAACCGAGAGGGTAGCAAAGCGCGCGGACGCTGGAACACGGAATAAATACACTGGACTGGAAACAAGATATATTTTTGTACCTATTGCCAAGGAAACACTAGGACCAATCAGCAAGAACCGAAGTATTTCTCAAATATTTAAGTAAGCGAATTTAGTAGGTCACGAGCAACCGAAGAAAGGGTCAGTTCTTGAGGCAAGCGTTGTCTTTGAGCGTTTGCCGAGGGAGCGCGGCATGTATTTAAGGCGCCATGAAGTAAAATATATTAAACGAATTGCCATCATAAGTTCAGGCCTCACAGCTGTGACATTATTTAACAAGCAATAATGAATAATAATAATAATAACAGTAACATATGTTCAACATTAATATTTGTTTGTAGGTGTATTTGTTTGTACACCTAGCTGGTAAGCTAGCTAACTGCAGACGCTAGCGTCGTGTTCTATCTAAATATGTTTTATAACACTAAACAGTAAACGTGAGCTTATATATATATATATATATATATATATATATATATATATAATTAAAAAACCAGGGCACTAGGCGTGCCTTTTACAACAGCAAATAATAATGCCGATGATAGGAAACGCATTATAAAAGACAAAACTTACACAAAAGTCACTTTCCTTGACACTCTCAATTTTGTAACTAGGCAAATGCCTTTCCGCGGCGTTTTATGACGTAGACATCAGATGATAGGGTATTCCGGGCAATACAAGATTACAACGGCCCAAAGAGATTGTTTGGTGAGCATTAAACGTGGCTCTAAATAGCCAGCTGCAAGTGTCACACTATCCGCGAGTAAGATGGGACGGGTAAACGTTACGCACCTTCCCCTATGAATAAAAAACAGACATCACATGAACCCAAAGGGACGAACAACTCTTAAGCTTCAAACCGTATGTTTTGAACGAGTATCAAACCCAAAGCTCGGCCATTTCAAGTTCGGCGCTGCACAGTTTTTTATGGAACGACCATGTATCTCGTTCGATTGCTTTTTAATTTATTTTGTTTTTTTCCATTTCAGGTCCACCGGAAGAATGGGAGCTAATTTTGGGTCCTGTACAGGAAGTAACGTAATAACAACTAACTACTAACTAATAACAAGTTATTGTGTCAATATTGCGATTTAAGAACCTATAGACTGCAGTTTTCACAGCATTTGTTTGCAAGCGAATGTCGTAAAATTTTCGACTAGCGCTTTGTTGATCCGCTGCATATCGTCTAACACGATCCCCTTAAACCTACGTAAAAGTGTACCCCGCAATAGAAAAAAAAGAATCCTAATGTGCCACTTACGTGACTGAAGGCATATACGACACAATTGCTACGCAAAATAAAGACACGTCTCAAGACAATTCGAGCACAATTTATTGCAGGAGCATATTTTCATTTTTCAGTCAGATATCATCAATATTTTTGTTGCCCGTTCACACATAGGTTACCTATACTATAAATGGACAATCCGATAACATAAGCAAATCGGGCAAATTATTTTGAACGGAGTGACACGTGGCACAGTCACAAAAGCCAGTACTGTCTTCGGCGCCCTAGGCAGCGTTTCAGCGAAGTCATTTCTTATAGTGGCACGCAACGTCTTTGATCTCTCTGACAACAAAACGTAACTCGTGTACGCGCACTGTAAAAGCTAAGGCATTAGTAAGGGCAAACACTCTAGCTTTTACTAGTGTTCGCGCTGCGTCCGTAGCTTGTCTGGGTGGCGAAAAACGGCGATTGCATCTTCAATTTCATTAGCGGGTGAATGTGCTCTCGCAAAATCGACCTTAATCTTCTAGATGCTGTTCTGTTGTCTGTTGTATAAACTTAATAAAACTCCACGTGTGTACTGTAGATTCCTAAGTAGCTAGTTGTAAGTAGAATGTTTAAAAATCTACAATTGAGCGGAGCATAGAAATATTTCAATAATCGTAGTTGTTGGATAGATCTTCTGCGTCTACAGAGCTGCATAACGGAAAACGCGGAGGTGTTGTAAGTTATTTGGATGATAAATCGAGACCGAGATCGACTGCATTTAAAACCCAACTCTTGGGATAATCAACTGGTTTTTCCTGTTAAAACATAATTAGTGTAATGTAAACCTTGTTCTCATTTCAATTGGCAGCAGTAGCAACAGCGGCGTGAGCTTCTTAGTTATCCCCTGCTTAAAATTTCTCCATGATGCCATAATGAATACAATAATGTTTCTAAAAACACCATTGCCTTTGTACAGAAAAGAGACGCCCTTGCTAAAGTTTCATTATCACCGTTCCGATCAATGTCATAGATGCACGCGCTACTAAGTTTCCCTTTGGCAGTTGGCTCGATTCTTTTCGATTTCCTTCACGTCGTACTCAACAGAGATGAAAGCTCTTGGTAGGTGTTACATACGTATATGGTATACTAATCTAAAAATAAAGAGTATATACCCTATCAAATGTAGAAGTGCAAATATAAAAGTTGCACAATCATTTTGGTTCGGATAATAGTGTCTACATATCGTATCGTATGTATCCCAGAATTCGTCCAACAAGCTTTGGGATCTAGTACAACTCGACGAAAGAATAATTTTTCAATAGAATTGAGGGCGGTAATGTATTCTAACAATAGATAATTGAGCGTCAAAACCAAAATATAAGAATCGCAAGGAATTTCATTTCTCGAGAATTATCTTCAAGACAACATTTGTTCTGCCTTGAGCTAACGTAGAATGCCATTCAACTGATGCAAATTTATGTAGCTATAATTGTTTTGTCGATAGGATGATTGGGACTCTCGCAATCGCAGATTTAGTGAAGATATGTTAAAATCAATGGCTTGAAACAACCACTTTGGGTAATTTCGCTCTCACTCCAAAACGCCTTCTTCCGATGAAAAAAAGGATTTTTTTTTATCGAGTTATATTAGACCCCTAGAAGTTTGCTGGACGAATTCTGGGAAATCCCGTGAATGTGATATTTTGTTACCTCGTACAATTGGTAAGGATTGTTTATGCAGGACGGCGCTCGAGGTTTGATAGCTTCACCTACCAGCGATGCAGAGCACAGATTTAACAGAGCCGCTATAGATATTGAAGAACGAGGCTAACAATGGGTAAACAACCCAAATCTTTCGTAGCGACGGCAGTTACCGACAACCGCTGCTGCAGCAACAACAACAACAACAATAACAACAACAGCAACCACAACAACAACAACAACAACAACAACAACAACAATAACAACAACAACAGCAACCACAACAACAATAACAACAGCAACAACAATAACAACAACAGCAACCACAACAGCAACAACAATAACAACAACAGCAACCACAACAACAACAACAACAAACATGAGCAACGCAACGCATGACGTAGCTACTTCTATTTGTGCGCATGAACGTTGCGCCTCTAGGGTTCACTTGGTTGGTTCACTGCTTTATCCACGGTCTTGTTTGTCTAGCCGCCAGCGTCCAGTGCAACAAGATATGGTGGTGCAACGACAGATGGATGGATGTACGCATACATTCACATATGCATGTGGTGTCGATCAGCAATAATAGCTGCAGTAGCAGCAACAACAACAACAACATTGCCCACCAAACAACAATAACGACGACGACGACAATCATACCAAGAGGAAAAGTAATGGCATCAGCGACGTACCTGTGATACTATATGCACAATGTTGTAGAAGAAGAACAGAGAACCTTGCTCGTTCGTCGCCAGCGTCTGATAACGCAAACAGCGGCTGGTGGCAAAATTATTTGCCTGCGACGAGTGGTCAGACACGATGTGCTGCTTGCTAGTCCCGCTGTGGCTTTGTGGGTTGATGCGGTGGCAGATTGGGAGACCACCTACCATCCACTCACACATGCTTTGTGGTCACGCACCCAGCGCCAAACTCCGAGGACCCTGAGCGATCGGCGCCGCACGCCCGTGCCCACGACATCCGGACGACATCCTCAAGCCGCCAACTCTAATTAGCAGCTTAAGCAGGGGTGCAACCGGGTCCTCTCATAACAACGCCATGATTACGATCGTTCACACAGTATTTGTATGAGCATATAAATATATATATATATATATATATATATATATATATAGTGTCTTGCATTGTAGGCTGTTGTTATTGCTACTGTATCTAGTAGTACTATACTTATTGCTGCTGTTGTATCTAGTGCTACTGTTGTTGTTGTTGTGGTTGTTGTTGTGCATTACCGATGACAATTTGTTGTTGTTGTCGTCGTTTTTTTTGTAGTAGTAGTAATTGTTGTTGTTTTGCTGGTGTTGTTTGTGTCTTTTACAAAAGCAGATAACAGTGTCGATGAATGGAAAAACGCATTTTACTTGCGTTAAACGCAAACCTACATAAAAGGCAATCTCGTTGACATCTTCGTTTCGCAACAATAACTCGACACGAATAGCGGAGCCGGAAGTCTCAGTCAAGTACAATTACTGTGTTCACGAGTGGGCTGCAATGGTAGGACATTGTTTTGAAACGGCTGTTCCAGACCTTGTTAACTCCGTTCTGGTTAGCTAAACATGAACGGCACTTGTTAAAAAAACGGAGTCTAATTTCAAGACCCTTCCCGTCTAGCTCCATTTGATATGCCGTGGATCCCGCAAGCGAAAAACCCACGTGATACCCGTCTAAAAAGGTCTGTATTTTTTAAGTTATATTCGTGGTTATGCAGTAGATAAATAGCTATACGGAAGATTTTTGTGTGCCACTTTACCATCAAAGCTACGTGTGAGCTTAAGTTCTAGTGCTATGGTCATAGCGTCCGCGATCTTGGCAAATAGCGTCGGTAGAAAACCGTTCAATCCAATTATATATATATATATAGGAGAAATGCAAGTGCCGACGTTGTGGCGGTCCATGTCCCCTATACCACCTACCTGATTGTACGGAATCCGTGCCGCTTTCTCAGCTTCAGCGAGAATACTCATAATTCATTTTTACCATGTTTGTTATATATATCATGTTCGAATTTACATACCCAAGCAAAGTGCATAAAAAATATATATATAAATATATTAATATATATATATATATATATGTATATATGTATATGTATATATGTATATATATATATATATATATATATATATATATATATATATATATATATATATATATATATATATATATATATATATATATACATATATATGTATATATACATATATATATATATTTATATATATATATATAGCGAATTAACGATGCATTCACTTGCGGCAATCGGTTGCTCACGCGGTCAACATATAAATATATATATATATTTGCTTTTTCAAGCTGCCTGCCATTGTGAGTTGGCAAGTGGCCGGCCGGTGTTCGTTCGTCGACGTCCGTTCTTCTATTGACGACAGGACCAATTCAGGGCCTACTTTGGGCGTCCGCTGCTGGAATCCGGGGGGGGGGGGGGGGGGTAGCGGGTAGCGGGGGTCGTGTGGCCAAGACTGTGGCGCCTTTGTTGCCGGCTCTCGGCCGGCTGTCATTGAGAACAGGCTACCGTCGCGTTTGCCGTCTGGTTGGCAATATCACTGCTGCTGCTGCTGTTGCTGCCGAATTGGACGGCGTCAACGGCTGACAATTGGTTACTGAAATTGGTAACGGTTGTAGAATCAGCGGAGCGAAGGGGGGGGGGGAGGCGACGCCGACTGAATGTGCGAGATCCAATCGGATTCGACGATCATTTCGAACGAGCAAATCAAGCTCACAGCAGCAGCAGCAGCAGCGGCAACAACAGCGGAAGCAGCTAGAGAGGCGATCGCGAACTTTGGCATTGTACTCTCGAATTCCGACGAATTTGAAACGTGGCAAGGCTGCAAACGGCGTGGCAAAGATGGCGGCCTAGCAAACGGCGTGGAGAACAACGGTTGAAGCTGCGAGGTGGTGAACAAGCAGACAAGAAGACGCAATCGACGTCAAGATTGTGCTTAGGCCGACGTAAACGGAATGCGTCCTTAACCACTGCGCGTCGCCGACGCAGCGAGAGCGGCGACAATGGCCAATGACTGATTGACTGAATGTCATTCGATAGATGCGTGGCAGGAGCTGGCCAATAAGCTTCTAAGATTTGTGGCCTGATTGGGAAATCGTCGTAAAATACTGCTGCGTTTTCAAATCCGCGCTTTGTTCTGCGCTTGGTTCGGAGCTCCGCACTTGAGAGATGATTCGCTCGACCATGGTTACCTTGACTCAAGTCTTAACTTAGTATATATATATAGAATTGTTTGCATATATATATACCATACTTCAAACGTGGCTTATTCAATGTAACTGCTTTTAGTAGCAGCGCTTAAGTTCTCAGTAAATACAAATAGTTGAAAAAGCTGAATCAAACAAAGAGACAGAAAATCGCACTCGGCACAATCCAAGGAATGCTTCGTATAAAAACCTCATAAACAGGTAGTCACAATGGGTAGTATCACAATGACTTATAAGTTGCATTTGGTGTTTTTATATATATATATATATATATATATATATATATAAAGTTTAAAATGCGTTTTATTAATAAAGTTTCTTGCATTTACGATTATATATATATGTCCGCCTACAAAAACCGCTAAAAAGGAAAAGCACCTTATCTGATTGAATGATCGCCAACGGAAATCTCTGCACTACTGGAGGAAGCCTGCTGAGAACCCTGCTCTTCTCACATCCCAAGATAGCCAATTGATTCCCATGCTACTGTTGAAATAGCCTGTTCGCCGAAAAGAAGACCTGCCACCGTTTGCGACGAGTATGTACGCACAGCAGAGCAAGACAAAGGAGCACGAAGAGCTTTACAATTGGCAATTAGGAATAGTAAAATATACTACTTAGACGCATTGTGCTACCCGGAAGAATGTCTTTAGGACAAAAAGTACGAGAGCGTGCGTGACAAAATGCTTGCCAGAGGAAATCTCTGCAATACTAAAGGAACCCGACCGACTACAACTGTGTGTCTCTCCGCAATTACCCCTGTAAACCACAGGGAGACCCCTCGGCATACTGCTTAATAAGTATGCTCTCATCAGTGTGCTTATTCATTCAAATTGAGCATATTTTCAACCGACGGCTAGTAACGGGACTAGATGTATCTGCCGGACAGACACATGAGATCACTGGTTCTGCGATAGTCATCAACGCCATCCGGAGCTTTCCTAACAGCTCAGGTGGCGGTCTCGATAGCCATCGGCTGCGTCATCCGAAGGACGAGGGACGGCGTCGATAACCGACTGCTCCTAAGCATAGTATGCTTCGTCAACCTTGCTATTAATGGAAAGTTGTCTGATTTCGAGCTCCCAGTCTTCTAGGGCGTCTTTCTTAATATTGCCTTGCGCAAAAAGAATGGTGGCATTAGACTTATTGGCGTTGACTCTGCGCAGCTCAATTGGAAAAATCATAATCAGGATATCATCGCATTGGCCTTTCCACATCATTAAAAGCAGCCGTCCATGAAACACGGCATTCGCTAACCACAACAGGAGTGCCCCAGACAAGGCTTGCCAAGCCAGGCTTCAAAAACGCCTTTACCACGCTTAGACGAGACCTCCTGCTTAAGGCTGTGCGCTATTACCTTCCCCGGCTTTACCCGCTGGTATACCAGATGTACCTGCTTCCAAGTAAGTTAATTTGACAGAGAGATTTCATCGAGTCATGCTCCGGTGTTCAACAGGGTGACCTCTGTGGCCCCGGTCTATTGTACACCACTATTCATGAAATTTAAACACGTGAATTTCTTGTGAAACACTTTCTTGTGACTTTATACATTGGTTTCTGAACGACGGAACTCTTGCCGGAAACGCCCTGGCGGTCTAGAGAGACATTGCCCAGGTAAAGGAGTTCGAGGCGGTCTCAGAACTCAAGTTGAACGACTCCAAGTGCGAGATTTCCTTCCTCTTTCAAGAGGATCTCCATCGCGGTTTCATGCCCCAGATGGTGCGCAACCCTCTGCCAGCTGTTAGGTTGAATCCTGATCACGAATTCGAGCTTCAAGGGGAGCCAATTCTCGAGGACTCTATTGGCTTATTTTTAACCAAAAAGGTTCTGACCTTGTTCGCTGGTACTCCCGACTGCGACTCTTCGACGCTAACCTGCCTTGCGTGAGTTGGTCACCTCATAAACTGATGTACCTCTTGCGTTGCTTACGAGCCTATGCCGAACCGGACCTGCTTCAATCGTTCGACGAAACCTTGCAAAGTATCTTTCAGGATACCCGGAACGTTCAGCCTAGGCAAACAACATGAACATGCTCTCGCTTGCAAGAGGAGCGTCGGTAGGTTCTTGAGGCATTCGACTTTCAGCGACGTAATACACCGGTCAATGCACTCAGCCCACATACTTGCAGTCAAAGAGCCGGTCGGTCTGTCTGTCAGCCAACAGCCAACTGGGTCCGGACGGCCTGACTCTAGTTCCATGGGGTGAAGGTTGCTGCCTCGTGAACGACGTCACCGTGTCTTGAACGTTAACCGCGGTGGAAAAATCACAAGGAACTTTCTGGTCATAGATCGTTACCGCCCGTGACATAAGAAAAATTTATATATATATTTACATTAGGTCAGACAGAAAGCTCGGTCGAACTTTTAAATAAAATTTCGACGTAATTTTTTTAAATGACATGTCACTTTAGCTAGAATTGAAAGCGTACACCACTATGTTCTATAGCGATTGTACAACGCCCTTTCACACACGCGCTGTCACAATGCAATGTATTATTTTTCATTGTAATCCATCGACTACAAACACAGCGGCTAACAGTGCTGTTTATTGACAATCGTTTTGTTTTTCTGAAACGGCATGTATTGCATCGTGCTCTCATTGTAATCTCACTAGGCTCGAGCAGAGGTTTTCTTAGTGTGAAGTCTTGCTGAGAATCGTATTTATTATAGGGTATCAACTCCTTGTTGCCGGAAAAAGCCGTCTTTTATTTCTTTTAAGAACAAAAATACATAATGAAGGTGTTTAGACGGCTTCGCATATCGTTTTTAGTGAGCTTATGCGAAACAGGCACAGCGGCACGCTTTAAGCAGCTACGGCGAGTTGAGTGTGAACGAACTGATTTATGCAATGCTACCATGTGTACTCTCGTCGACTGTCAAGTGCGTTTTACAATCTACGATTGAAAATATGTCACCCATTTACATCGTGAAACATGTCGAACGTATGCAGTTTAATAAAAACTGTTTAGCTAAATAGCTACAGCAATGGCAGACGACCCTTGGTGGCAACACACTGTTAGTGTGGTGCCACCAAACCACCTAAACTTACACTTTTATTACAATACACCTTCATTGGAAGTGGAAAAACGAAGAAAGTCCGCAGTCCGCCAAGCAATGGCATGCTTTCCAATGCCTACTTGCGCTGTTTGATAAGAAAGGCGATTTTTGATAAGAAATGCGAAAGAATTTGTCTAAAAAGACTACGCTAGATAACGAAAAGGTCAAATTGTTCAATTCGGCGCATAAGGCTTTTTAATAATAAATCGTTTTTTTTATTATTCAACCTTGGAGACGTTTGGGAAGCACACAAACGCGAATGCAATACGTCAATTGTGTTAAAAATGCGGGCATAATATAGCTTTATAATATTACATTATAAAACTTAATAACACGCAAGAAAAAACCTATTAAATTGCATTTGTACTACCCAGGCAGTACTGTTTCAGCCATATGCGTTTGAAAGTGCAGTAAAAATCGTGCTTAATACAAGAGTCTTCATAATGGGGGACCTAAGCTTGATTGTTGAGGTAGTATGCCACGGTGTCATGTTTTACTTGACCTAAAAAGCTTTAAACAACATATCTGACTAATGCGGTGATAATATGTCATTCTTTAAAAAACACAACATAGATGATGATATATATACGCATACACATTATTAGAGAGGCTCTGTATATTTTAACGCCAGGGAAGGGTCTTCTACGTTTGAGAATACAGCTAATGTTGTGATTAACACCCGACAGCCTGCGGAGGAACCCAAGGCAGGTTACTAGGGCGGATAAACAAATATTTATTTAATCTTCCAAAGAGTTTTTTTTTCAAAATAGCCCCTGCTTGCTTCGATGCACTTATGGCACCCTCTTTTTCACTTTTCGAAACATTTTAAAACGGGTCTTTTGGAATCGAGTTGAGTTGCTCCAGCGAAATGTTCTTTATATCCAAACTAATCTCAAAACGTTGACTCTTTATTTGTTTTATCTATGGGAACAAAAATGGTTGCGCAGAGTCAGGCCTGGCGAACATAAAGGTGGCGGAAATATAGAAATCGAATTATTTATCAAGTAATCCGAAATCAGTAACGATAGAGAGTCTAGGAGTCGTTTACCCAAACTTCAGGCCCCTTGCGTCGGACTTTCTGACGCAATCTCTTAAAATTTTGCGATAATATTTCTTATTGACCGTAGAACGATGCAGCAAAATGTGTGGTAGATGATGTCCGTGCAGTCAAAAAAACGGTCAAAATAATCTTGATGTTGGATCTCTTCCTAAAACCACACAGAAAGCCGAGTGGGGAAAGCAATTCGAGCAGCAGCTGAATAAAAAGACAACCACAATAAAGTTTATTTGAAACAAGATCGTTTGAGGATTGCACTAATAGGTAGATCATATTATACACAATTTGAGTGAAAAAAAAACATAATTGTAATAAAAAGTACCATTTTACTCTCGTTTTTTTTGTTGCAAATCATCGCTTAGCCAGTAGTTTAACAGCCATTTTTTCTACGATACTTACGGCCTCTTCTTTATTGAGAATCTTGACTGCCTCGGGGAGAGTGTCTTCTTGCTCGGGCGCTTTGCCGGACAGCTTTTGCTGTGGACGTTTCGGACTAGTCTCGCTATTTTTTCGCTTTTATAAGAACTGTTTGCGGTATTGGCTCCTTCAGTTCTCACCGTCGCCCGACTTGCCTGAAAGTATGGGAAAAATGATTCCAGTGACCCTTCTGTTCCCTCGTGAGCGTCAGACGACCGAATGCCAAGAGCAATTTCCTCACAGTTAGCCTATATCACATGAGCGTGTTTTACCTTCTTACATGCATTCCTCTAATGGGTTTCCTAATTTCTTTGTATATGTTATCTTGGCCTACTATTCTTCGTGGAAGTCTTCGCGCATTCATCTACGTCTGCTTTTCAGCGCCGGTTTGCGTCGGTTTCCCGGACTAAGAGAGCATTCGTATGGGACCTAGAATTTACTACTCATGCTCCTGTATCGTTTTGGGTATCTTAAATGAATACCCTTTAATGAGCTGCCTCTCTTTTGAACGCTAGGTAGTTGCCCCACCGCAGGCTTGCGCTTTTATTTACAATAGTATCCGTTTTCGTCGGCATGGCTGCGTCTGCCGCAGTTGCCTTTCTGAGTTTTTTTGTAGTTTGTATTTGCAATCCACCTGCTTCGGGAGTTTCATAAACTTAATAATAATTTGTTGTGTTAATTTAAATTCTGTGTTTTCGTAGCCAGTCGCAGCCTTCCTAACAATCTCTACTAGTAGATTCATTTAGCAACGTCACCTGTAACCAGAATCATACCCGGCAGTATTCCAGTATTCTCTCCGATATGTCTTTAGCTATTCTAACTTTCTCCTTGTTCGTCGCCTCCACTTTCGTACCTAATTTTTCTCGAGTTACACTTTTTCTTTCCCTGCTTGTCAAGTATCGACGGCTTCGTTCTCTGTGTTTTTTTTCACAACGGATTGCTCTGATAGAGGTTCCGGTCTACCTATTTTCTGTTGTTAGGCACATTGGTGTTATTCTCTATGTTTTCGCGTTCCCTCTATATACTAAGTAATGCAGATATTTAAAGTGGTACTTCGATGCCACAGCTCAACCATATTGGTAATGTCTGCGGATTATTATTATTATTATTATTATTATTATTATTATTATTATGGAAATGTAATCTATAATTGGATATAAGTAGTTTGTCTTTTTAAGAATGCGATAATACGATAAACGATATGTTTACCCAGCCGAGCAAATTGCTGCAAGAAAGGTTGTTAAACTTAGTGAACAATCCGCGGAAAGTTATTAAATCTCGTTAAAAACTTCTTCCAAAAAGGAATTTACACGTCAGGAAGGAGCCAGCTTGGTGCAGCCGGGCACACAAAATACACACTCGGGGAACCTAGACGCAACACTAAATGGCGAACTTTAAAATGAACGGAAATTTTGCGCAAACTACTAGAGCATTATCTTTCACAACGCGTAAATAAAGTGTTTAGCTAGCTAATAATCGTGCTTTGGACAAGTGCTGCACTGTGCCAACCATGTCGCCGGTGCCTGCGCGGTGCGCCATTATACGCGTCAGCGCTTATAAAATGAAGCATGCTTAAACATTAAAACCCTTGAACACAAGAACTCACTAACGAAAATATGAAATAGAAAAATAGTACCATAGGAAAGGCTGCCAGATGCGGCTGTTACAAACCGCTAACTAACTAGGCTAGACCGCCAATGGAATGCACAGTATTTGCGAGGTATGCGCATAGGTGCGCGGGTTCGAGCTCCACCGTTGCACATTTATATTTATGGGGGTAGTCCGTCTATGAAGCAATGTGGAAAACAGTTCCGTGGACGTTAAATCTTGGCTGAGGGACAACAGCCCGAAAACTTTACAGTATTCGCGAGAAGAATCTACGCTCCCGGGCTAGTGGCGGTAGACGTGGGTGGGTGGATGGCCGCCGCACTGGCGCTGTTCGCTCGGAGCTGCTGAACCACCCTAACTCTGTGACCTCTAGCGGGCTCTGTGACCGGGCAGCGTCTATCGATGCCGGCGGTAGTTGACGTTACTGTCATTTGTCCGCCCCAGCAAACACTGATGATCCCGAAGAGAGCGGATTATGGTTTAATTCACATTCAATGCACATCGCATTTGTCCAATTGTGGCATACTGCTCTAAAACGTGTTTTCTCAAAACCGCATCCTTTTAAGTTCGATGTATACGGCCTATCAGTCGTTATCAGCCTGAGATTGCCGTACAAACGAAACGACTTTCAATGAGACGTCAAACGCTCACATGTCTGCTAGAGAAGATTTTAGATTTTTAATAGCCTTATGGGGCAATCATTATTCAATTGATCAAATTACGAGGTCCGTTCTTAGCTATTCAGTCTTGATTAGACGGAATCGCGCTATTTAAGCATAAAATTGCTTTGCTATGCCGGCGTTGCTATGCCATTGATCTCCCTCCTTAGTGACCCTAAGTGATATAGCGACATGCAAATAAATGATGAAGCTAATGAAAATAAGCCTGCTATTCATTTTATAAGGCGCGAATAAATTGGAGCGTCAGCTCATTCCAGCCTTCCATAACTAAAGGGAAAAAGGCCTAACAATATGTACTTGGAACGGCGTGTCCATAATGGGTACGACAACCCAATGAATGTCGGACTTTATGTTTTTAGTATAAAGTTTCTGAGGACACTGCTTATCAAGGATACGAGAAAAATACGACTTGACCTCTACGTTTGGAGGACGCTTATTTACTTCAATGTCCTTTAACGACTACATATGTTTTATTCAAATAGCTGCAGGCAGAGCGATAATATGATGAAGAGCAGAAGCAATACAAGGATAGAGGGAGCCATTTGCTCTCTCAATATATCGGTGTTAAAATAATATATTTACCTTATTTCTTTTAGTTTTGGAAACTCTTTTACAAAGTAAAAAATAATACAGTTTACAAATTTTGCTTGTAAACGTTTGTTTTCAAAAAGAATACACACTTTATTACATATTTTGTAATAAATATTTTAATACATCTTTTTTGTAAAGTTTTTTTGCAAAGTTTTTACACATAGGTAAATGCTCTTAGACTTCCCAAACTAAGATTTTCCGAGGCCTGCTTTTATTCCTCTGGTAAATGTCGTGCTTCTTGCGGGCCATGTTTTCATCGTATGCGAACGAAATACGCAATACGCATCACCACTCGAACTGCGTGTTAGCCAACGCTGTGCAACAACAGCACTCCCGCAGTTTACTGCTGTTCGTAATCGTTTGACGTCCCTTGACCTAGACGAAATGTTGTTGTCGCTTGTTGTTGAATAAAGAGCCCCTAAATATCGAAGTCTTTCTTTCTCGGCCACTCATCGCCCAGTTACGCGTCGCTGGAGTGACGCATACTGAACGATGAGTACGTCGTGCGTTTGCTTGCCTTGACTATGATGTAGCCTAGATTGTCGGTTTTTTTTTTCTGGTTTCCTATTCAAATGATCAACAACCGCCTTTTTTTTCGTACAGCAGATCGCTGCGAGAGGGAAAGGACGGGCGCCCTTATGGCTAGTTAAGCTAGGTTGTCGTAACCGTGATTAGACTGGTAGACAGTAGGCAGGCAAACAGTGGGTGCCAAGCTCTGGGTGCCACCGGATTCACACGACACGACACGATTGGTGGTGGTGGTGGTAATGATGTTGGTGCTGAAGCCGCACACGATAATGCACGATGAAGTGATAAAACGTAGTGTGCAAGCTTACGCGCTACCCTGGGCTGGTACCTCTTGTCGCGTGACTGCGTAGCGTGCCATCGCCTTGCCTTGTACGTACCTATTGTAGAATGCTTTCTACTACAAGCGGCGTGTCTCAGTGCTAATCGTCTCGAGACAGAGCAGGTTCCGCGACAGGATGGCGCCGACACATGACACTAACTATGCGAGAAGGATTTCTGAGCCGTTGTACTATGAACTCGAGAGAAATGCAGGTGGATACGTTAGGTTTGTTGAGAACAACGATCGCCCCCACGACGACGAGGGAAACAATAACACAAAACCGGTGGAAAAGGTCACCCAAACCCGCGATGGTCACCGGTTGCGCTCGACGATCACCACGACGACGACGACGACAAAAGACCCGGCCCGGCGACGCTCCGCTGCCAATCGGCGTTGTTTTCGAGTGTTCGCGTACTCGATCCTGTTAGTCGGCCTGTCCGCAGGTCTATCGTTTGCAGTGTGTATCGGGCTGTCCGAGACACTGGGCAGCCGGACCAAGTTTCGTTGTGGTAATGGCGGCGGCAACGACCTGCAGACAGAACGGCTGCTGGCTGTAGCCGACCTTCAGTTTAACTTGATCGCGCTTCAGCCAGCCGTCGATCGCCAGTCGGCGCGACAGCTCAGCCCCTGGAAGATGGCGCACTTCGGCCGGATCGCGTTGAAGACGCGAGTCGTCGCCACAATGTCGCCGGACGGCCACCTGCTTATGGCCGTCGTATGCGAGTGTTCGCCGAAGCTCGCCGTCTCCATCGAATGGCCGCTGGCGCCGCAGGTTCGACCGCTGAAACTCGAACAAACGGATATGCAGCAGCGGAGAGCATGGCCGTTCTCTGACGTCGGTAGCTGTCCGAATGTAACGGTGGCATCGGCTCAGCGAAGTGACAACAACAGTAGCAAAAACAGGAACAACAACAACAGTAACAAATACAACAACAACAGTAGCAAAAACAACAACAACAGTAGCAAAAGCAATAACAACAACAATAACAACGGCATCAACAACAGCAACTTCAACAAAACGTACTACTCACTTACGTGGTGGTTTGACCTTCCTGCACTGCAAGCCGCCAACGCGATTCCCCCCTCGAGAATTGTCCAGTTTCGCCTCCGCGCCTCGTTCTAGGCGACATGAAGGCGTCTGTGTAACAGGCAGTGACGAGGGTTGATTATCGTAGCGTTGTGAGGCTGATTATCGTACGGAGCAGGCCTGGTGTTTCGACTGTTTCGCGTAATATAAATGCTTAGTAGTAATTTGGGCAGTTCTTAATGTCGTTTTCAGGTCAGCTACGACTCCCACGTCTCTTGATCTTTGTCGCGGCTGGTGGCGTGGTGGTGCATTCGCGTGCGCCTCGCGACCAGAGAAAACACATAGGTGCGCGGGTTCGATCCTCTCCGTTGCACATTAGCATTTATGGGGTCTGTCTTACGAAGCAATCCGAAAGCAAACTCGTGGACGTTAAATGTAGACTGAGGGTCAGCCCGAAAAAGTTTAAGAGTCTCTTGTTCTTCAGCGCATAAATTGATTTACATAGGGTGCAAACGTGAGATGTGCTCACAAAACAATGCGTCCAAAATAGGACCAAAATACCAAACGCATTAAAAAGTAGATAGATACATGAGTAAACATTGTCGCCTACTTGGCGTTCGATTCAGAGTCGGAGTATTCGACCCTATCTTGAGGGTGTGCAACGTTCGATACGCAATAAGTTAATGGTGGATATCATAGGAAAGTTGTGGTTGCTATGGAATCGCCAAAGCAATAGAATATTATAACCTAACATCATAAGTACTTTTATTTTTAAAATAAAGGCTCATGATGACAACCTCATGTGTGAACTTGTTAAACTTGTGAATACGGCAGTGCACGTTACGTCGCAGGGCACATCTCTTTATTGCCAAGGTAATGTAGATGGTCGTATGCATGTTTGGCTGCTCGTCATATAAACAAACTATTGATATGTTCCGTGTGTCTAAGTAAACAACGTCTCTCAAGTTCATGCAGTATGGTATTAAATCTGATGTTGATAGTAGCACGGGATTCTATCAACATCAGACTGCGGGACTCTGTGGGCAATCGGTTTAAGTAAACCTGGATTCAAAAATCGGTCAAAAGCACCTGTTCGTATTAAGTTAGTGTCTTGTTACTGACTTTGGCATACATTGCAATTCGTTTGATTGAATATATGAGCCGCTGAAGCTAGCTTTGACCCACCGCAGTGTACAGCGATGAACAGATGTTTCATTTCTAGAGGCAGAATACGCTTGTAGTACACACTGTATTACACTTGTTTACTAATCTCACATCTAAACGAGTCGAGCTTTTGCTGTGCGAGTTATTCAATAGGCAACTTGTTCTAGTATACTAGTGCGTCTAGAAAATATTGTGATGATTTATCAATCATTTACGATATGTTTGCACACTCGGCAGTGCTTGTCTTTTATACATGTTCAGCATATTCGTATCAGAATAAAAATAAATGCAATGTGTAGACAGCAATTTACCTTAAAATGTAGTTAAATTAAATCTTTTAGATTATAACAATCTTTAGGTGCCATTAATTTTTCAATAATAAATGTTTGCTCAAATGATGATGGAGCGCTGTTGAAAGCTGATTTTTAAAGCGTGCTTTTTTAGCGTTTTACATATTGCGTTATGGTATCCGAATTCGAGAGAAGCAAACGTTGGATAAGGCCCTTTTTTGACCAGAGGTGAGTCGAGCCTGGTAAAGTAGCTTTGAGTTGGGCGGCTCTTGAGACAAATCGTTACGCCAACAGCAACCATAAGTCGTTCACACACTGTGGTTGACATCGTCTTTATTATTGTTGTTGTTGCTACTGTTGTTGTCGTTGCAGTTCTGTTCAATCTGACTGCGCTTACTCTGTTGGTTGCTCTGATTGGTGGGAACGTTGTTACATGTCTAATCCTGGTGCTCCTCTGTAGCGCTCACATTCCTGGTCTAGCTATGTAGGGAAAAACTCATCCAAGCACTTTCTCATCTCCTTCTCCTATCGTTATCGGAGCTATCTATTGCCAGCAGCCCGACAACGGGTATTTTTTTTCTGTGTCTAATATATGCTACAACCTCTTGGGAACTACTTTTGTTCTACGTTGCTGATGTATGGAGACTAGAGAAAAAAATACCGAGAGGCATGCTGTTATGTTTACATAGAGTATAGAACATAAAGGTAGTCGTATTTAGATGTTCAAATATTTAGCTTTTAGGATTAACAGCGCTTGTTCAGTGCGAATATGGGATGGGTGCTGTTAGTGCTTTTTTGGATTAAATGCAAGTCATCGCGCAGACGCGGTAACCTTTGTTGGCTTCTAAACGTAACTATAGTACACAAACACCATCGGGTACAAAGGCTTTGTCGACGAGTCTGAGAGACGAATATTATTTAATAGAAACGACTCTGACTGGGCAGTCCACAATTGTGACAAGATTTCTGGTGAAACCATGCCTACCAAGCTAAAAGATATTTCGTGGAATGAGCGACGGATCTTAGGCGACCATTGTGAGAATTGTTAGACCACGTTTTAAGCTAGTTTTACCGGATACGAGTATGAACATCACATTAAGTAATTCCTGCACGCAGTTTAACTGCCGTTCTTGATGCCTTAGCAAACACAGTGTCTTGCAAACTACTGCAAAATCGCGACTGTTTGACCTGCTGTTTAGCGAATGCATATGCAAGCTATATATATATATATATATATATATTTATATATATAATTGTACATCAATTATTATTTCTTCTTTTATCGCTTCTGCTGCCTATGCTTTTCGATATAGGGTAAGTGTACAAACCCCACAGACAGTTAATTAAGACAACAATGCTGCGTTTGTGATTGTGCTTACGAATAAGTAACTCTAAAAATGTATCATGCATCGTGTTGCACAACAAAGAGCCAGCGTCAGAATCGAATAATTCTCACTCAGCAAAAAGCAATCTCTCACTAACTAGTTACAGGTTTTGAGCCAGCCAGCCACGTCTCGTCACGCTGTACTAAAGCTAACCGACAATTACACTAACACAATATAATAGCTGTAACGTGCGAAAGCGATTGACAAAAACAAAACCCAAATGTCGTCATAGTTACGCCATCAACTATTGGGTAGTAGCACAGACAACACGTGCTGAATAAGGTAGGAGGGAATAACAAAGAGAATAACACCATGATGTTCAGTAGGATCATCTGGTAGAGTCTGGTGCAATAAGAGATAACAGCCACTGTCCAGAATGACTGTGCATTCGGAAACATATGCATGCAGCGTCGTAATATTAATAATATAGTAATAAAGTATTAATAATAATATAGTATTGATATATATTATATAGCAATTTTAGTCTTTTTTTTAGTTCAGAAATTAGAAAATATAGTACTTATTAGAAAATATATTCTCGCCCTGTCATCTGCTCGTCATTAACTTTACCGAAAAGGATGGCTTAGTGGTAAAAGCCTTTGCCTTGCATTCGGGAGGCCTGAGTTCGAGACCCAGACCGCCCACTCCTAAATTGGTTTTCATGGTTTCCAATTCAAACAACAAAAATCGACCATGATCGAAAAAAAAACGGGGAGCACAGATGTCTCAACAAAAAGAGATGGTGCATTACCTCCCACCCCCCATTAAGTTTGAAAATGTGAAGTTTTGCGAGGCGGATTTCAGGTACTACCAAGACCTCAAAAACACCCAGACCACTTCGAGGAGCTATTCGACATTCATAAGACGAAGACTCGCTCAGGTGCAATAGTGAAGGCCAAGACCGTCGCTAGATCGGCCAAGGTAACCAATATCCACCAATGGCGGATCGTGCGCGCCCTCAATGCCTTTTTCGTTAAGTGAACTGTATATATATATATATATATATATATATATATATATATATATATATATATAGCCTTGAATATATCCGAAACATCAGCGTGCGTCTTGCCATCTATATCTGCCGATGTCAGGTCAAGCGCTGTCAAGATGTCAAATGACGCAGAAAGAGATCGAGAGCAAGAAGTAGAAAAGACTCCAATAAAGAAAGCAGAACGCATTATTGAGTTGGCGTTAATCATCATTCAATCAAATCACCCTTGCGTATTCTATCTCGCATTTTTAATTTTTAATAATCTGCAATTTCAGATTTAACTTCGCGAACACATAGTCTTATGCGCGTGTGCCTGTGCAATTTATTTCCAAACGTGTGCGCATTTTATATATTCACATTTAAATATATTAATAATACACACAAACATGTACGTATATATAAAACATTGTCCATAGCAATTATTCTTAAAGTATATCATTATATATATATATATATATATATATATATATATATATATATATATATATATATATATATATATATATATATCATTTTAAAAATAATAACAATAAACACAAACCTATATACAGGGTGTTGCAGGAATATTTGAAGTGCGATATACAGAATTGTAGAGCTCGTTAAAGCAAATATTTTTTCCAATGGAACATGGTCTCTGAGAAGTCTTGTTTCGGAGTGAGAGCGAAATTACTACAATTTGTGACACTAGTGTTTTTGCCCGACATAGGAGCACAAAATGTACTGTTGCGAGACAACCAGTCCTCCTAGACAGAAACCAAGCACACCATCGTGTTCGCGATAAAATTCTGCTCCATCTGAAGAATATGCAAGGCCGGTCAGAAAACGCAACATGGTCGCTTAAAAGTGAATTCGCCAAAAATAAAGTTCTTTATTAGCGTTCACGCCAAATACTTTAGAATCATAACCCTACAACCACTCACAGCGCTCAAAACGGACATATTCAGCCAATGCGCAATTCATGGCGATCATTTTGGTACCAAACTCTTATGGCAATGCGAGCTGTGGTTGCGGAGTAATTACGATTTTTCGGAGCGCATGTCTAGATTAAGTGCATGAAAAATGACGCGCTGCGGCTGTCGCGCGACACATCGGCGGTAGTGAACGTCGCCACACAGTCATTTTACATGCACTTAATCTGGACATGCCCTCCGAAAAATCGTAATTACTCCGCAACCACAGCTCGCATGGACATATGTTTGGTACCAAAATGATCGCCATGAATTGCGCATTGGCTGAATGTGTCCGTTTTGAGCTGTGAATGGTTATAGGGTTATGATTCTAAAGTATTTAGCGTGAACGCTAATAAAGAACTTTATTTTTGGCGAATTCTTTTCTAAGCGACCATGTCGCGTCTTCTGACCGGCCTTGCATATTCTTCAGATAGAGCAGAATTTTATCACGAACACGATGGTGTGCTTAGTTTCTGTCTAGTTTCTGTCGCAACAGCACATTTTGTGCTCCTATGTCGGGCAAAAACACCAGTGTCACAAATTGTAGTAATTTCACTCTCACTCCGAAACAAGACTTCTCAGAGACCATGTTCCATTGGAAAAAATATTTGCTTTAACGAGCTCTACAATTCTGTATATCGGGCTTCAAATATTCCTGCAACACCCTGTATATATATATATATATATATATATATAAATATATATAACACTTTCAATAAAAAATATTTTATAAGTAAGATATATACGAGGTGTGTTCAAAAATCGCGACTTTTGAATTTTTGCGGGTTACGTATATTCGAATTTCGATTTTTTGTGGCGTTATGTTGGTGCTCATGTCTCTCACTTATGCCGACAAGCTCGGCCATTTTGAATGTTCACTTAATTGTTGACAGCTGCTTTGCTTGCACGTGTTTTGGATCGTCTTCGATTTTTACCTATTCAAAAAAATGGATCAAAGAACCTGTATAAAATTTTGTGTGAAAAACGAAATTAAGTGCGCGGATGCATTCCGAATGTTGACTGTGGCATACGGAGAAGCTACCTTGGACCGAAGCAACGTTTATCGGTGGTACAAAATGTTCTCAGAAGGCCGAGAAGATGTGAACGACGAAGAGCGTGCCGGACGCCCGAGCACTTCAACAACAGACGAAAAAATTAATGAAGTGGAGAAAATGGTATTGGCCAATCGTCGAATCACCGTTAGAGAAGTTGCTGAGGACCTAAACATATCGATTGGCTCGTGCCATTCGATTTTTATCAATGATTTGGGCATGAGACGGGTCGCCGCGAAATTCGTACCAAAATTGCTCAATTGCGACCAAAAACAGCATCGCATGAACATTGCTAATGAGATGTTGGACTCTGTCCGCGACGACCCAAATTTGCTCCAGAGGGTCATAACTGGTGACGAATCGTGGGTTTATGGTTACGACGTGGAAACCAAAGCTCAGTCATCTCAATGGAAGCTGCCGCACGAACCAAGACCGAAAGAAGCGCGCGAAGTTCGGTCGAATGTGAAAGTTTTGCTGACAGTTTTCTTCGATTGCAGGGGCGTGGTGCATCATGAGTTCTTGCCACAGGGTAGAACGGTCAATAAGGAATATTACCTGCAAGTTATGCGCAATTTGCGCGAAGCAATCCGCCAGAAACGCCCGGATTTGTGGAAGAACAAAAATTGGCTTTTGCACCACGATAACGCCCCTGCTCACACATCGTTGCTTGTGCGCGAGTTTTTGGCCAAAAACAACACACTAATGATGCCGCAGCCACCGTATTCCCCAGATCTGGCCCCCTGTGACTTTTTCTTGTTCCCTAAACTGAAGAGGCCCATGAACGGACGACGTTACGCTACGCTTGACGAGATAAAGACGGCATCAAAGGAGGAGCTGAACAAGATAAAAAAAAATGGTTTTTTGAAGTGCTTCGAAGATTGGAAAAACCGTTGGCACAAGTGTATAATATCTCATGGGGATTACTTTGAAGGGGACAAAATAGATATTCATGAATAAATGAATAATTTTTGAAAAAACACAAAAGTCGCGATACTTTTTGAACACACCTCGTATATATATACAGGGTGTTCCTATTTGGGTGTCCAAAACGCTAGGGTATGGTCAAACTCGGTGAGAAAATCATTTTTGCCAATGGGTGGAAGCCGGGAAAACGTTTTGTTTAGGAGTGAGGATGAAATTTATAAAAGCAGTTATTCTGTCTTTTTTCTCCTACATAGTTGTGCAAAATCTACGTTTGCGGGAGAACCAGTCAGCGCACAAAGGAACCGATCATACCGGCGTGTTTCGCGGAAAATTCTGCACAATAAAGTATACATTACTAGCTTGCGTAGCAAAAAGCGAATAGCCAGATTAAGGAAAGTCATAAAAAGTCAAAATGTTACGTTAACGCTTTTTTGTGCAACATCGTAATTTTTCCATTACGACCAAAAATGCACGTCCAAAAGACTACTCTCAGGCAATAGCAGATTTAATGCCCACTACATTCGTACCAAAGTGATGGTGCTGCGTTACGTAGTTGCCAAGTAACTAAGCTTTTTCGACAGTCATATCGAAAGCGAAGGCATGCATACTTGCATAGGGTGTATGTGAAAGTTAGGTACATATTTTGAGGTTTGGTAGAACTCAGCAAGAGAATAATTTTTTCTAATGCAAAGAGGGGGCGGAAACGTCTTGGCAAAATGCTACGGTTGTGGACGTGAAAACTTCAACGTGAAACATAACAACTATGACTGTCGAAAAAGCTTAGTCACTTGGCAACTACGTAACGCAGCACCATCACTTTGGTACGAATGTAGTGGGCATTAAATCTGCTATTGCCTGAGAGTAGTCTTTTGGACGTGCATTTTTGGTCGTAATGGAAAAAATTACGATGTTGCACAAAAAAGCGGTAACGTAACATTTTGACTTTTTATGACTTTCCTTAATCTGGCTATTCGCTTTTTGCTACGCAAGCTAGTAATGTATACTATTGTGCAGAATTTTCCGCCAAACACGCCGGTATGATCGGTTCCTTTGTTCTCCCGCAAACGTCGATTTTGCACAACTATGTAGGAGAAAAAAGACAGAATAACTGCTTTTATAAATTTCATCCTCACTCCTAAACAAAACGTTTTCCCGGCTTCCACCCATTGGCAAAAATGATTTTCTCACCGAGTTTGACCATACTCTAGCGTTTTGGACACACAAATAGGAACACCCTGTATATATATATACCGGTAATACTAGTTATGCAAGCGAATACATCTAACTGACAAAGCTACTTTTATTCAAGAACTGCCAGTCGTACAGTTTACATGTTTATTTGACGCACGCGTGCGTTTGTATTGCTAGCCTATACTACAAACAAACGCCTAAAGCTCACAAACTCGTCCGCTAAAATTAGTCGTCTCGCCGCGCTTCGCTGACGAATGACGTTTCGTCCCGCCGTGAGGACGCGTCCGCTGAGCGGCGGTGGGCACGATTGCCACAAATGCGGTGGCGGGATCAGGATACAACTGGTGGAGGAGCTCAACAACTGTGAGCAGTGTCTATTCCGAGAGCAACAACTCCACGGACAAGCAGAAGAATTCGTCGCGCTCACTGCATACATCTGTGGGCCATGTCTCCTGCATGGCGCTTACGTTCACTGCTCAGTCTGGCCAGCGAATAGAGATCGTCGCTGGCTGGACGCCTGGCTGGCTGGCTGGCGTGCGTGCGGCGGCGGGATTCAAGGCCTCGACACGAACGATACCGTGCGGTTAGCTGGCGCACCTTCCAGCTCGACGACGGTGATCAGGTTCGGGCCGTAGTCGAGGTAGACACCTGGCACATAGAGCGCCTCCTGAGGACCTCGCTTCGGCCAGTAGCGGCCGAGATTCATTCCGTTGATGAGAACGAACCCTTTCGACCAGCCGTCGAGGCGTAGGTATGTGTCGAACATGTCGGCAGTTTGCTGGGCCGATAGCTCAACTGTGCTCTGGTACACACCAAACCCGGTTGTGCTGTTCAAGTCGCTGTAATCGCGCCAATCGTGGCGATACTCGTCCATGAATGGGACGAGCTTCTCGTAGCTGTCGTCGCCGCGTTGACGATCCGGAATAGCGTACACGTACCACTGGTTAAGCGCCTGCGGTCCTAGGTATACTCCGTCGAGAACCGTGTGTATCCCGTGGTTGACATTCGTTCTGAACACATCCCGGCCCTGGCTTTCGATGACAATTGTCAAAATGGACTTCACTTTTGGGTCGAGGCTGATTTGGTTTGCAAACGCCCGTTCTACGATCACGCCCCGATACACGTAGTCGAGGTAAACATAGCCGCGATCATGAATTTGGTTCACTTTGAGAAAAGTCGGCCGAACTTGCCCACGAGAGATCTGCGTTTCATACGCAACAGTGCCCTCCAACAGCTTAGGATCACTGCACTGTGCTAGACTGTCGCACTCTATCCGGCGCTTTGATTTTCTTAGGGCAAATAGGAGAGGTTTTAGGCCGGTAAGTTTGCCCAGCTCAAAATTCCCTAGTGTCATTTTAGGTTTTACTGGAGGATTGTTTACTGGCACTAAGGCGTACTTTTTCAGTGTGTCTTTGATGACGAAGTACTTCTCAGTCGGATCGCCAGCCTCGTCGAGAGGCGCATCACAGTCGTGCGACGTCAGAAATACCTGCGGGTGGTCGGCAGTTGCATTGTATCCACTAGTGAAACCAAAGTTTGTGCCCCCGTGAAACACGTCGATGTTCACAGAGGCCTTCAAGCCAAGCATCTCGTCGAGTGCCTTTCCAACAGACCTTGCTGAGACGAGTTTACGAGGCTGTCCCCAGAATCCCGGTGAGCCCACTTGAAACCCACTGTTCATCAGTGGCCCGCGGCGTTGATGGTGTCGCAGGACCGCGAACGCTTCGCCGATGTTGTGCTGAACGCCGAACTGGACCGTCGTGAAGACACCGGCAATTCGACCGCACATGAGCGCTCTGTCCGAGCTGTCGTCGCTTGTGTAGTAGATGACGTTCGATCCCAGATGCGTAGTCGCCAAATCCCGAAGGTGAGACGTGTAGGCAAAGTCGCACTCCGGAGCGCTTCCGTACCTGTCCTCTAGCTGTACGAGGATTATCGGCCCTCCGTTGGCGAAGAGAAGTGGCTGAATCATGCCAAACACCTGCTTCCAGTAGCGGTCGACGTACCGTAGGAAGAGCGGATCGCTGCTCCTCACCTCCATATCGGGGTTGGCTTTTAATAGCCACCACGGCAATCCGCCCATATTCCGCTCAACGCCGACGTAGGGGCCCAGAGCAAGATCGACCAGAAGACCCAGCTGGTGGGCGATCATAATAAAACCGACGATGTCGTTCTGTCTCGTGAAGTTGAACTGGCCGCTGACAGGCTCGAGACTGCGCCACTCAAGCTGCGTTCGCACTGTGTTCATCCCACAGTCCTTCATCGATTGCAGCCGATCGCGCCAGAGGGGGTAGGGCACATTGTAATAGTTCATTGTACCAGAGACAACTTGGAAGGGTTTGGCATTCTTCATGAAGCTGTTTTTCGCATAGTCAATATAGAATTTCCGCGCTTTCGTTTGAACGACGAGATACGCTACCAGCAGTAATAGCTTCGCAACGGTCATAGCGCACGCCTGAAAACGATACAACGCCCGTACTGTGCAAACTGAGAAAATATGCAGTAGGATTTCATGTGACACTGTTGGGGTGCGCCCTAACGCGAGGCTGATGAATAACGCATGTAACCGCATTGTTTAGGTAAGAAAAAAAAGTGACACGATCACAAGTATTTTACGTTTGTAACGTCATTTAATGTTTGTTGTACTCAAACAAAGTTCTGGAGAGTATTAATATAGTGTAGCATACATGGTGACCTTCTTTCGTTAGGACTTTTTGTATATTTCCTAAGCAGACTGCTTACGCTGGACGTACATACATATTATTATACCGTATTTAGCTGCTCGCACAACATATTGTCTGGCCTAGAGTTAAAAGAGAATGCCATGTGTGGATATTGACATAAGTAGCTTCATGTACATACACATCCTCTCCTTTGGGCCGGCATAGCAACTCGATCGGCGAGCAACGACGCAATGGCGTGGCGCGTCCTGCACAACCGAGCCGTTTCTGTGGGCGGGTCCGAACCTAGGCTGCAGGCTGAAGTTGAACCTCACTTACACGAACCACACCATACGCAGGTGTGTTTTGCTGCAAGCGGAAAATCACAGACGATCTTCACTCCCGCTTGTGATCGTAAGGATACAAACGCACAGATTCAGATTAACAACTAAGTCATGAAACGGAACAGACGATTTAGCTTCGTGGGAGATTGCAGCTGGCGGTCAGCTTGACTTAGCTTTACGCCTAAGTAAATACGAACTTATCCGTAGAACGCTTGTTCGTCGTAAACCAACACAACGAATGGTAAAGACTTAAGCGAGTTTACTAAAAGCTGGTTTGAAAACGACCGCCGGCCGGTCACTGCCATAGTAGTATTCACAGTTGCACCTCTGCACCGTCCACAGTACTCTGTCCTGAGGCAAACAACACATCGACTCGGGCTCAAGCTAGCCCGAGAAGACAGACGCCTTTGCGTTTCTGTAGGGTTCTTGGTAGCTAGAAGTGTTTTTGTTTTAGTACAGCAACGGGTTTGCCAAGGCCTAGAAACAACCTAAGCCAGCATGAATATAAACTGATAACAACACTCTTTACTGTGCTTTCTGTTAGAGACCTAGCAAGCGTTAGATGACGAGCACCTGGGGACTGAGCATTGTTTGATAGTCGACGCAACTCGTAAATATATATATATATATATATATTGGGTCAGTTAGAAATATTTTATACATATATATAATATAGAATTATTCCGTATATATATATATACGGACGCTCAACCAAATCATCTATGTTGGCTAGGCAATTACCACTATTAGTATTCAATCTTTTTCACCAGTATATGTGTACTTACATTATGTAGCTTGTTCCAGGTCGGGTACGCTTGGCCAGCTTGTGGCGGGCGCGGGCATTGGATCATCTCAGCTGGCAGGTTTTGACACAGCTCATAGGAAGACAGACGTAGTCCGCTGATGCAGTCGGTGTAGCCGCCCCGACTGCCGACCACGTATGATCTACCAATAAGAATCTCTCTCCGATGGGTGGCGGTCTCTGTCTCAACGCCTATATATATATATATATATATCTACTTCCCTGCACCTGCCCGCGTTAGCTATCTGTCTGTTTCAATTTAATCGCTCCTCATTTTTTATTGTTCAGCATGCATAATATGCTCACTCCAATGTTCATGATGCTCGTTCATCACTACTCGCCAACGATAAGATTTCTTCGTTCTTGACCGAATATTTGCCAACGATTAGATACGCTCTTGATCGAATCCTTGCCAACGGTAAGATACGTTCTGGATCGAATCTTTGCCAACGGCAAAATCGCTTTTTTACAAGGTCAATTTCGTGTTGTGTTTATAGAGATGTCGTCGTGAAGTCTCGTCAGGTGTCTCGCGTCTCTTCTGCTAGCAACAGCAGCATTGTAGCGTGCGTCGACGGGGTCGTCGAGGCATATATAGAGCAGCGTAACGTCATCATGCGGAATCCGACATACTCTAGATCTAGACAGCGGACAGAGGCGGCTAGCAAAGACTAGATGCTGCGAGCTTACTCTGCAAAACGAGATGAACAAAGACCGCACCAGTTGGGGGATGGCTGACACGACGATTATACGTGCAGCGAACGCGAGCCATCATTCACAATACTGTCGCCTGCCAAGCACTAGCAATGGGTGTCAAATCGCTTCCGACGTGTGTTACCTCCTATATCGTTGCTGCGATGTTGATATTGTCATCATGATATGCGAGGCGGATTCGTGGCGGATTTACCCAGTCGAATAATTCATTGTCGGACTGACGCAGTCGTCACTTCGATGAATCGGTGAATCGAGGCCATCGATTCTTCTGCCTAGGGATTAGATGCTAAATCGCTGCTGAATGAGTGCTCCTATGAGTAGGAACTCAATGCGTCTACTACTCGGTCAGTTAGTCTTGCAAGCGACCACTACCACTAAACGGAGTTGAAGTAGTACATATTAACGAATGGTTCTAGTTCCTCGCCTCTTCCTGAGGCCATTTAGGTGAGAGGTTTGTAGTGGGTATTATGCCAACAACATCTGCATCGAGTCCCACACTACCCGCTTTGGGTGTGCGTAAAAGCATTTTTTCCTCTCACCAAAAAAAAATTTGCCTTGCATCTTAGTGCGGCTAATCTTAGTGAGATCGTTGCATCAAGCACGACATCGTTCACCTAGTTGGTCGTTTTCTTTTGTAAGCAATTTAAGACAAGCCCCGGCATGTCTTACCACCCCCGCGAGAACTACGCCCGTCCAAACGCAATTCCGTCATTACGCCTAAACAGTCAGGCCTTGGGCGGCGGTAAACGGTTGCGTTGTGACTCATCACCGCACGTTTCTATACCAGCGCGCGATCCGATCTCTAAGCGATGGCATGCTAAGCTGTGAGAATGCGGATCGAGTTTCTAAGAGAGCACTCGATGTCGTCATGCGGCGTTTCAACGGCACACGCACGGCAAGTAATTGTGGATCCTTAACTGAAGGTTTTGTTTGGCCAGCCATGTGTCGGGAAGTCGGGAAGTGATTTTCTCTAGAATATACCAGAAGTAAGCCGCTAGCTTGTATGCTTTAAGTTAGGAGTGCGTATGTTAGGGAATCAGCAGTTTTTAGTGGCCTTGCGAGACCCACACTACCGAAACCCAAGGGTGTACATTATGCATGCTTGTACCTGGTTTCTCTGTAAAAAAAAAACTTGTATTATTGGTTGAAATCGAACCCACTATTTACGACGTCAGCATTCTTAAAAGTCCTACGCTACTACATAATTCCGCATTAGTAGCACTACGTATTCTTTACGACATCATTTTCCTTCTGCCCTTCCCATGACAGATTTCTTCAAAATATAATTCGTACCGTACTAGTTTATTTATTATATTTAAGTTTAGGCAACAATTAAGTTTATGCAAAATACAGCCACATTTCAAGAGTTCCTTAGAGGATGAGTTTTTAATGCGAAAGTTTCAGCACTCAATTTAAGCCAGGACACATTTGTCTTAAGTAAAAATAATACTTAGAAGATAAAGCTGGCCTAGTAGGATTTTATTTGCAACTAATAGCATTTCATTAAAATAGCAATTGTAGGATCATGTTTATGCTCCAGCACATTAAACACAAGTAAAGTTGTACTTGTAAAAGGCGTTCTATGAATTCAGAGAGCATTTTAGTCAACGGTGCGCAGCGTAGGTTTTACTCATTCTGGTTGAAAAAGTATCGATTTTCCTAGTGATGACGTCGCCTTGTTTTAAAAACTTTGTAGCGGCGTTGGCTTAGGCAGCTAACGCACCGTTCAAAACGGGGCGTTGCCATTGCAACCATGTTAGCAAAGACATTACGAGCGTCTAAAATGTGGTTGTCAGAGCGAAAAAAAAATAAACTTATAAAGAAAAATAACTTTGCGTTATCACCAACCGCATATATAAAAAAGGTTTTTTGGTTAATTGTTCGTTTTGGATGTGCCGCAGCAACCTGACATTTTGGTGCCTAGTTGTGAGCCTCATTTCGTCATATGGCACCCAACAATATCATCAACAAATATGCAATTGCACAAATTGTAATTGCACACAGCTTAGGCTTCCAAAAACAATATAAACCCCGGCAGTCGTATTTGCCGGGGTATTTCCGAATTTGATTATAAAGAGTGAATTCGCACGAGATTTCTTTAAGGCTGGCAATCACTTTAAAGTGCTAATTACATTTGGAACGTTGTGGCAAATGAAATGAATGAATGAAACACATAGCTTTATTCATGAGTACTTGCAAATACACTCGAAAGTATACAGCCTCTGTACTGCGAAGGTAGCCCATGGGATAGAACGAAGGTTAATCTTTAAACAATTTGTTTAATAACACAGCTTATAATAATTGTAAAAAAAGAAATAATAATAATAATAATAATAATAATAATAATAATAATAATAATAATAATAATTCAGAGTTATAACACAGCTGTAACCCCACGAGTTGGCCTATCATCAAATACATTAAAATGGATTGACGATGGTAGAGACATCGCAATGCAAATTGACAAGAAACAGCGGAACGGCTCAGAAACATGCACCGATGTACGAATATGCCAGCAGAAAAAACTGAAGGCAAACACTCATGCATAGACTTGTTTAATAAACAAATGAAAAAAGAGTACAAGAAATACCGGCACATGACGAGCGCATAAGCACGCATAATGACAATAGGAAGTCTCGTAGCGTGCAAAACGAAATCGGCCCGCAGAAGACATAGAGGCGCGTGTATTTGCCGCAATAGTACGAAGAGGTCACTATTGGTTTTGGCTCTAGCAGAAATGCTGACCGTTTGGCACTGGATGAGGCACAAAGACCCGCTCTAAACACCAGCCTGCATGAGGTGTGGCCTAGAGCCATAGGAGCATAAGCACGTGATGTTTAGAAGGTCAACACACGTCTTGAGTGACCACAAGTACGACCGACAGGTGGACCTCACATTGATTAAGACAGCATTCTGAAAAAAGTTAGTATTCTGACGGCCCTGGAAAATGAAATCCGATTTATCTACCGAATATATGTCGATATACTATCAGATTTCACCGAAATAACGTGCCCCGTTGGCCCGGGTGACGTTGTGTTGGCAGGAGAGGGGTACTCGGAAGTGCCCAGAATTCTAAGACATGCTGTTCTATATAAGGCTTCATACTGCGCGCCTTTTGATAGGACGGTTGACGGCATCTACAGTACATTTCATTATTGAGCAGTACAGATCCTACAGTGTATTATTATTTTGAGCATTGTACAGTGCATTCTAGCATAGAGCATTGTACAGTGCATTCAACCATTGAGCGTTCTACAGTGCCTTCAGCCATTGAGCGTTCTACAGTACTTTCGATTATTAGTCTTTTCTTTTCAAACTGACCCTCAGCCAAGATTTAACGTCTACAGGACTGTTTTTTGCATTGCCTCATAGACGGACCTCCATACATACGCACGTTCAACGGTGGGGCTCGAACCCGCGCACCTATGTGTCTCCTCGGGTCGCGAGGCGCAGGCGAATGCACTACGCCACCGGACTCGACAATGAGCATTCTACAGTACATGTAACGACTGGTAATTCTAGAGTACACTAGAATCATGCCCAGTCGGCACGTCTACACAAGGTACATTGTGCGTGGCTATCATCACTTGGTATATTCGACCCCAAAAATTCACCAAGTTAGCGATCTGCTCGCAGATGTGCTCTAAATACCACGCTGCGAGCTGCTAGGTGCATCGGCTGTTTGCACTTTTTTTCTGAAGTCTTAAAATTGTATATAATGACAACTTTATTGTATACCACCTTGAAATGCAAAGTTATTGTAAAATAAACTATATGTAATTCTAGAGTACACTCAACCATTGTGCATTCTAGACTGCATTATATTACTGAGCCTCCTACGGTGCATTCTTATATTGAACACTCTATACTATATTAAACTATTGAGTATTCAGGAGTAGAATTCACTATTAAGCGTACAGCAGTATATTTTATCTTTTAGCATTCTACAGTACATTCTGTTATTGACTATTCTACAGTACGTTCTGCTATTGGGCTTTCTACAGAACGTGCTGTTATTGAGCATTGTAATTTGTTGTTTTTTTTTGTTAACTTAGTGGTGGTGTTGGATCGTAATGCACCATCTCTTTCTATTGAGACATCTGTGCTCCGCGTTTTTTTCCCGATTACGGTCGATTTTAGTTCACTCCGGCATTCACCTTGTTTAAATTGGGAACCATTGTGGAAATCCAATTTAGGAGTGGCCGGTCTGGGTCTCGAACCTAGGTCTCTCGAATGCAAGGGGCTTTTGCCACTAAGCCATCTTGCTCGTTTTTTTCGTGTAATTCGTGTAACATTGTGACTAACAAGAAAACTGATGGCTCACCTCTTCTAGCTTATCCATGCGTCAATTGACTTTTGCTCTCAACTTCCGCAAAAGGCTAGCCCTCTAGAAGTTTTTCTAGAAGCGTTTCCTAAGTCAAACATGTCTCAACACTAACGCAAGCAAAACTAAACCAAGAACATGATTTAAGAATTTAGTTAACCTACATGTATTACTTACAGTTATATTGACATCGCATGCTGCGTTCGCTTGATTTTACTCTTAGACGGAATACACGCGCTGCTCTCTGTCTCTCTTATATATATACATATATATATATATTTACATTTATAAGCTGTTTAAAGTAGTAATAACCATCACGGCATGTGGTGAGGGTGATACGCTGCCAGGCCGTCAGCCGGTCAGACAGACATAAATAATTCACACAGTATCCAGCCAGAGAAAGCTTCACACGAGTTCTACATGCGAATCGTCTGGTGCATATGAACTGTGGATTAGACGAGCCGTTCTTTGAAAATCGCCCGACGGCTGCCGCTGTATCAGTCACTAGTGACTGGTGTACCGGCCATACACACGCACGCATAGCTCCGGAGCACGTATATATGAAGCTACAACTGAACCGAGCGCGAAAACTAAGCGCAGGAGAGATCCGGTGTCCGCGACCACTGCAACTGCTACTACCGTCTCTAACAACTACAGTGCAAGCCAACCCTACAGTTTTCTTCACACTTTCTACACTTATATATATATATATATATATATATATATATATATATATGCTTCGCTAAATTATTTTATTGGTGAACGCAATGCGTCGCTGCCGAATCCAATCGTATCGAATGAAGCGGCGCAAGCGGATCACGCGGAACAAGGAACGACTCCAAACGCCTCTGTGAGCCAAGTACGACATGAAGGTTCGTAATCTTGGGTGAACACGACCCAGGATACAGCTATCGCCGCCGAAGAGGGTGACGCAAAGCACTAGGTAGGCGGGCACTACTGGCAAATCAGCTGATCCGCCTCGAATAGCGTTCTGATCTCGTTTTGAAAGGGTTGAATTTGCAAAGTATTTTTAGCACTCAACTGCAGCTTTACTCTTTGCATGCATGACCACAAAGTGGGGTTGCGGCGTACGATAACGCCGGCAAAAGTTGTCTCTCGTGCAAAACGTGGTTTTCCACCTCTTTTAGCGCTTAAAATGTTCGCCCAACAGGTAATATGATTGCAATTTCAGCCATCGATATATATATATATATATATATATGCATGCATACGAAATATGTAGAACAAAACAGCATAGCTTACAGGCAATTCCGAATGTACGCTAACACATTGACTGATCTTCTTCAGGTAGACATTATGAACATTACAAGGCTCCTTCATCTCCGTTTAATCCGTCGAGTTCATCTTTATAAAATTGCCACCTATTTATGGTTGACAAAACCTTCGTGTCTCTTGCATTAAATGTATGTACGTCTATGTATCTAGGAAACAAACATGCAATAACCCTTATCTTGGTCGTTCGTATCAAACGTTCTTGGTCAAGTACAAGATATTCTACAGTATTTGTCTATAGCGATGTAGACGCGTTTTTCCAAGGGTTACTCGAGCAAATTAGATTCTCAGTGACTTAGTCGCCTCTGTCATCACCTTAACTGTCATCATAGTCGCTACGTTTAGGGAGAAGCGTAATAACGCTTAAAATCATTGTCAACATAGGTGTGTTCGTTAGTATCGGCTGGCTCTCTGGAAGGGGGTGTAACTCGGACAGCTCGGAGAGAGACGAGCTTCATCAACCACCCCGGATGGCTGTTATAAAGCCCTCTAATGCGGTTAGTGTTTTCATCTGGAGTGACGCGTTTTTCAGGAGTTGACTTGTCTCTGATTCCTTTTGTCCGACGGCTTAATTACGCCTCTGCAGTGTGAGTTTTATTACTTATGTTTAAGGCAGCATCACATGAGCCTTTTTGGACGGCATCTTCACTCAGCAGGTCATTTGCAAAGTAAAGAAGTGTCAGTAATACAACTGGGAAGCGAAGGTTGCTTGCACTACAACGGCGAGCTTAAAGTGCTAATCGGCGTGCGTTTTTAGTGTAGCTATTTACTATATAATACGTAGGCTTGGTATATGCGAATGTTGTTTGCAGCTGGCTGTGTTTTCAATCTGTTAACAGAAAATTATAGCGTGATAATTAATACTTAAGTGCTTTGTCGACTTTTTTTTGAATGGCCTTGGCGTTTATTACGCTGTCTTCCTGCTTGTAATTATGACGACGTAGTACACTTAAGCGCGGAGACCTGTGGAATCCCATTGTGCAAATACGAATGAAAGGTGGATTTTTCTACGCACCATTGCACCTGCGCATTTCAGCCGCGTAATGACATAACCGCTGTAAGTGAAATTGCTTTTGCTAGACGATTGCACTATTCGAGCATTCCATTTCTATCACAGTAGCGTCGTAGCTGGGCAGAAACTTGAACAACGCAGTACTTTCGCTGCCTTACAAGTTCTGGATAGAATAAGAAATATGAAATAGGCCTCGTTTTGGTACGCGTATGCATTACTACTTTGGCGACAAGTCACCTTTGTAAGCGTATTTCTTCCCATACCAATACCCGAAATACGTTTCAACAATATTAGTATCTAAGGGTATGCGAGAGCACTCCATGCACAATAATATCGGCGGTTTGTTAGTATATCTCATATTGATTTGTGGCTGACAAAGCCGATACGTATGTGACAGTTTGTGCACACTTACCGAAAGTTCGCTACACGTTTTTATGACGTTATATATGAGACCATATTTTGAATAATCTCTATTGTTAGAGCACAAAGTATGCAATATATACTCAATTTTAAGTGGGCAGTGATATACATGAGCTTCTTATATATATATATATATATATATATATATTGTGTATACGAGATAAACTACCTTGATGACGTTCTAGCATAACTTGGGCGTTATTTTCATATTCAGCCGAATTATTTCTTCACCTTGTTGACGGCAGCAGATTTACTGGCAAACACCCTGTTCTAGAAATTCCACCAAACAAGGCCGCCGATTATAAATCAAATAAATCTTCATATTACAGCTTTATGGGATCTACCTTCTAAATTATTTTTATGGTAGAATCTTATAAAAAAAAGATATTTATAAACATTTTGCCGTTAATGTCAGAGTTCAAAACAAAACCTTATGCAGCTCATACTGCACCCTATATATATATATATATATATATATACCATAAAAAAGAAACTCACCCACTTGATTTTTCCATCTGGATCAGCGCATTCAGCCGTCAATGACACAGACAAGACTGAATCGGCCGTTGACCGAAGGGAGAGGTACCGTTGGATTCCTATGCCCTAATTCCCGGTCGGCGTTCTGCCGACAGCGAGGCAGCAGTGCAGAGCAGAAAGGAAGGTAGTGGGAGAAGCGACAGGATGAAAATGGGGGGAGCTTGGCAGGACGACGGGGGTGCGGACTTTGATTCTTCTTGCCTGACGGTCCTGACGAACGGGGGTGGACAGCCGCGGTGAGCTGGCATGAGGGCCAGGGCCGTTAATCCTCTTCTGATTCGCTTCGGATTTGCGATTGTGTGGCCGCGGCGGCGGCATACGAGTGCTGGCGACGCTCTCGGTAAGCCCATTAGCTCTTCTCTTTCTTTTGTTTCGTGGACTATGCCAGACCGCGACTACTGCATGATAAACCTACAACCGCTCCCTGACGGCCGGGTGTGTCCCGATTGGCTCCCGTTCGGCCCCCGATCAGCATCAGAATCCGCCTCTTCCCATTCCCCCCCGTACCCGAGCCTGCGTCAGAGCGCTGGCAGCGTCGTGTCGACGCAAACGGATCACGAGGGCCATGTGACGATTTGCGGTGGGCTTCGACAGTTCTCTGCGGGGTAGCGCCGCCGTACCTAAGTCTCGTCTCTCGCAAGAGGCAAGAGGAATAGTAGCGGGAGTACTGTATAGTAGAGGCCCCGGCGGGCCGCGTAGAGGACCGGGGCGGTAGCCACGGGCAGTGGCGCACTGCCAAGTAGTCATATCGGGGCGTAGGTGGTGCATTTACTCGCCGCATGTCGAGAACCCGTCTGGAGGAGAGAGGAAAGAAGAAACTTGTTGTCGTTGTCGTCGTCGTCGTCGCCACAAGCTGCTGCTGCCGCCGCCACAACCATCCACGACCACCCCCGGCCAGCACTAGCGTAGTGTCGGCCAAGTGAGCGATTAACGTATGGGGTGTTGACGCGGTCGTAGCACGACAGGTCCGACAACGTATACAATCGTAATTCGGCCTAACCTAGGGCGGGCTGGCTGGCAGGCTGGCTGGCCGGGACGCCCTATCGTTTCCAATATTCGCATCGTTGCCAAACTACTTTTGTTGTTACTGCAACTGCTACAAATACTGCCCCTACAGCAAGTTCTAACACTGCTGTGGCGGCGGCGGTGGCGGCTGTTTCTCTTCGTATTGTTTTACACGAGAAATGCGGATTTCTGTGCCTCATGCGCGAAGCGTTTGCTCAGCTTGCTGGCGAGGAGCAAAAGGAAAAGCTAAACGACCGTCGCAACATAGCTTGGAAGGCCCCTAACGTTTTGCAAGCGCAGCAAAGTTGTACTCCAGCATAGAAAAATAATAAGCAGAAGAAGAAAGCAAAGATAGATTTCAAACTGTTCCGGAGAAACAACAAGTTGGCAGGGATCGAACAACGCAGGCGCCACAAAGAGATCCGGTTTGCCGTAGCTGCATCGACAGCTTCGAGTTATGTGGGAATCACAGTGGGATCAAACTTGTAAGTCCTCGAGTTAGAGTCGCTATCCTGTCGACACATTTATACAATATATGCTAATTTTACTTATACGTTGCATTTCTTTATATATATATATATATATATATATATATATATATATAGAACGACACTTAAGGCTAATTAAACAGACCTTTTCTCGCGAGTAATCAAGTAAATTATGAGATTTTGACAGACTACATATACATGCAGTGTTATTCACGTTATTATCATTTTAGCAGTAGAAACTAGCAAAACTATACTTTATAGTAATAGACATTATTCATTGTGTAGATCTAACTAGTTCTGTTGTAATGAGTATAACCGAATCAGCATATGGCTAAGTCTAGCGTAGTACTTTTTTCTAGGGGAGATATCATAAATGAATGCGTCGCTAGCCGCCAACAGTAACTAGCGTAGAATTCATAAGCCCACAGAACCCGGATGCCACTTTACCCCACCCACGCAGGCTAGGACACTTACGACAAGCGCGTCCATAACAAAATTGAATAATTTGGCAAATTAACCTATTTACTTTACCTGCTCGCTTTTGCCCCGTTCTTCTTTTGAGTTACCTCGAAATGATCGCAGTCGTATTTCGGTGAGGCTGCCCACTTTGCTTGGTGCATAGCTGCTCGCATAATAGCGCTGCATTATATTATCAACCTGGTTTTTACTTATGTGTAAAGACAGCGTTAGTCACATACGTATTTCTCGTGGAAGACTTTGCTGTTTATTGTTAGAACATACGTTTTACAAAACAGAAGGTACTCCCTGACACAGATAAACAATTAAGGCAAAACCTCCTTCCGACCGTTTTCACAAGAACATGGCTCATCAGGAGCCCTAGCGGTACCTTGGCACATACATACAACTAAGGCGATACGGTTGTCAATCGGATAATCGTATATTTAAGTGTCTACGTTTGGCCTAAGCTTTTATTAGGTAGAACAGGTTAAAGCACAACTTAGACTTTAAGCTCCAAAATTGTGCGTCATTGCAAACCATTGCTCGAATTGTTCGCCAGTCCGCAGTTATCAGTAGTGTATCATCAAGTCACAGAGAGTATTCAGACAAAAATTAACCGGTGAAATAATGACGCGGCTTGCCCACAATCCAGAGAACGTCTTTATTATAGGACGTGGCTAATTTCCAGCTTTTATGTACTCACAAAGTGTGGTGTGTCGCAAAAGAAGCGTAATCCCCTTCCAGATCTTTTCAAGCAGGCCAAATTGTGACGCAGAAACTTTATTTGCACGTTCTGCAAACTGTACTGAAACCGTGGATACATTCTGTATTTAATTGTTTGTCAGGCGGCGCAACCGCTCACACTAGCCGTTTAGTACAAGGGTGGCTGGCAGAGTTCCCGCGCATGTTCACGGCAGTACAAATTTAAATCATCTGGATTAGTGTGCGTATTTGAGCCAGAGTATAGCAAAATTCAAGATTAAAATACATGCTCGCTTACTACCTCCAACTATTTGCAAATCTTAAAGGGCATGCGTTGCAATATTAAACAGGGGAGGCTTAGGTCTCAAATGTAAGCAGTAGTTCAAGCAAACGGCGGTTACTGTAAATATACTATTATAAACATTGGGTTGATCCATTAGTCCGTTCCGACTTTTCACCCATTTTTGAACACACGTGTCGTTACAACGTAAAGCTTTTATTGAATGCTGTATTACCCAATTTGTTCAACTACCTTAGCCCAACGTTCAGGTAAGCTTTATTTATTATACGAAATGATTCCATCCCATCAGAAGGTGACGTCCTGGCATTCGAAGTAATGGTCTACAAACGTTTTAACACCTTTCAAGGAACATTTTTTGCCATTGAGGGAATTATAAAGGGACCGAAACAAATGATAATCTGATAGAGCAAGTTCAGGCCTATACGCAGAGTGGGGCAAAATGTCCCATTCGGATTCCATTAACTTCTTGGTGGTAAGCAAATATGTGCGCAGTCTTGCGTTGCTGTGGTGGATAAACACTTCTCGTCTGTTCACCAATTTCGGCCGCTTCTGGTCAATTGCCCTCTTCAGATTGTCCAGTTGTTGATAGTATTTTTATCGTATTGATTGTTTTGTTTAGCTACAACAGGTCATAACAGATCACCTCCTTCGCGTCCCACCAAACGCTTAACACTTTTCTTGTATGAGGTTTGGGCTTGGCAGCTGTTGGCATGTGAACTTGAGTTATTAAGGGCAATGCGGTGTGCAGTTTTGCAGAACTGCTCCACGGTTGCCTCATTGTTTCCACGATATACATTGTCGAGTTGCTCAGTTTCGTGTATAGATCGCGTCAGATCGTTTTATAGATTCGCAATGTTTCGTGTAGGTCGATTTCTAATGGCTTCTGTCCCTCTGCTGGTTTGCTCACCAAGAAAATAACATCCGCACCGGCCGCCCCGACCAAACTAGGGCGAGTGTTGCGATAGATATCTCCTTAGTTGGCACTTACTTCACAGAATGCTCTCTTGTGATCAATCTAGTTTCAGTTGTTGTATTAATCAGGCTCTCGGTACAGAATCCGGCACAATCACTTGACATAGACAGGCATTTTTTACTAGTCGAGTAACTGAGTTGTTTGCCAATCACAATCCCTTTTCATTATTAGCAAATTGGTTTTATTCAGCATTTTTACAAGTGTTGCTGATAACGCTGCCCTATTTAATCGACGTCAGCTGGCGTGCCAAGTGTGTAACCCTGTAACAGCATTTTAAAACAGGAACAAACTTATTTATCAAAGCACATTGTGAGTGAACAAATCAGACTAGAATAGCAAAAAGAAAGGCTGACGCAGATTTCTCAAAAATCACCTAAGTGTCCGTCGTAAAGTGGTAATTTTACTTATAGTATATTGTTTTCACTTACACAACTGTAGAGACGAACACCTTAACATACAAAGTGCAAGAGGGGACAATTGATGAAATCGGCAGATAATTCGGCGGTGTAATCTATTTGACTGGTTGAGGAGGGTTACCGTGAATAGCTCTGTTCTGAGCGCCTTATTTGTGTCGTGTGACTGTCCGATATCGGCTTGCGTATGCAGACCCGCCTAACGTGGGCAACGGGCTAAATTGTCACTGCAATTATGTGCCTCGGACTTACAAGATGGGGGAAATATATGTTCATACGCTCACTTCCGACCGACATAGGCGATTAGCCGTGACTAACATGTCTGTCTTTTGGTTGGCATTGCGTGAGCTAGAGTCGCAACCGGCTACACTTGGTGGTGCTGGCAACGTTGGACGTTGCCTGTTGAGGTCGTTATCGTCGTCGCGAGATTCGACCCTGCCCCCGGTGCGGCAGCCACGACAAAGTGGTTAGAAAGGGATATAGGCAGAGAAGCTCAAGGTAGAACAAAGAGTGCTATTTGCCACAGAAGCATAACAAAAACAAGTTCTGGCCTGTCGTCGTCCTAGAAACGAAGAAAACAAACCTACTTCTCTCTAAGCCTAGACAGAAAGCGAATGACATGACGGCCAAAGCCGACATGACGAAAATGACAATAGCGTTGTCGATGAGATCGGCGGCAAAGACGATCCTGATGACGACATTGCGGCAGCAGCAGTACTAGAAGCAGTAGCAACAACAGCAGGAGTACCGGTATCATCAGAAACAACGAGAACAGCACCAACCCAAATATTAATAACGACGACAAGAGAACAAATTTGTGCACAAGTATCTCACTAGTGATAGGGTAGGATTAGACACATTTCTTCCATTGCTTCCTGTAATTGTTTCTATTTTATTATTAAATTGGCTGCGACGGACGCTACAAGAAAACTATGACACCAACAACAACAAGAACAACAACAACAGAAGCAGCAACAACAACAACAACAACAACAACAACAACAACAACAACAACAACAACAACAACAACAACAACAACAACAACAACAACAACAACAGCGAGCCCAGCAGTCACACCGGCCATCATGCTAAAAGCTCAGGCAAACAATTTATCCGTCGGCTGGTTGCTTTGGACACACGCCTTCGTTGTTGTTATCTTCGTTGTCACAAAATGTCACCCCCTCTACTGAAACGACTGGGTGGAGTCGTTGGCCGTCCAAAGCGAACGGAGAGAGCTGGTCAATTTTTGAGCCGACGTTGGGCTCGACTTTGGTCATGCATTACATAGGGAAACGAGAGCAGGAAGAGAAGTTTACTAACACATACAAGAGCTAAGGTATTATCACGTAGCCCCGAGTTCACGGTGGCTATACGAATTATCCCTACTTACGGCTGTCTATGTAGTGCGGATGTGATCCGGTTCTTCTATTTGCAGTTCAGTTAGATGAACATTTTACGCTTAGCGATTTATCAAATATACTAAGTTGTTCCCCATTGCACACACACACACAGGGAAACATGCAAGAAACGAATAATGCAACTGGATAAGATGTTATGAGGTACTGAGTGCAGGCTATCTAACGTAAGCACGCTTCCACATCATACACCAGACGGAAGACGTACAGCACCAGCGCCCGGTTAACTACCAAAATTTAAAGCGTCTTTGTGAGTGGTTATGTTGGACACCACCCAATATGCATTCGAAATAAAAATACGCCTTCACTATCGTTCCGGAGCGCAGTGATTTTGGTGCCACTAAATTGTATCGTATATAAGTAAACTAGTAGAACTTGCGATTAAAAATTGGCATACGATTTTAATTTGTTGTTCGATGATATATATATATATATATATATGGGTGGCAAGTCAGTGTATCTACAAATGTATTTATTTTATGCACATTGATGACATAATAAGGCCCCGTTACGTTGTGCGTTACTATTTTGAAGAGGTTAGTTTTTGTTAGTTTTATTTTAATTTAAACGAAAAACATGCATATATACATAGAGAAAATACAACCATATTTTTGTATATGGCACATGCAGTAATGATGCGATTAGCCTCCGCTTGCCAGAGCACTATTACAGCGGTGCGTGAGCTGCGCCCTCTAAACTGTTCGCGTCGGAGCAGGGGGTGCGGGGGGCTGGGCGAGGACACGGCCGATCAACAACAACAACCAACCAACCAATGCGACAGTCACGCAGGCACGCAAGCACGCTCAAGGTGCACAAATGCACGAACGACAGAGCTGTGCAGTCGCGTTTGGCGTGTGGACGCGGCGATGCTACCTCGGGGGTCCGGGCCTCATACAGAAATAGGCGACCAATGTGTGCGGCACCGGTGCACCGCGTCGCCGCCTTCCACACTGAGCTGTGAACTGCTCTGTACAGCTATATAACTTTGTTTTTAGATTTTCCGTAAGGCTAATAATGCCTGTGTACGGTTTTTTCATGTCATGGCTAATTTTAATCCACTCCGGCATTTACCTTGTCTAAATTGGAAACCATGCAAACCAATTTAAGAGTGGCCGGTCTGGGTCTCGAACCCAGTCCTCCCGAATGCAAGGCAAAGGCTTTGCCACTAAGCCATCTTGCTCGGTATGTGTAGTTGCGCATGGCCAGTCGCCTGCAGCAAGGATTCTCGGCTGAGAACGTTTAACGCCTAGTTAGTCGCAAAGGCGAGATGTTAGCAAAAGGTTTTGGTTATATCTTGTCGTAACGAACATGGACATCTACTGGATTGAACAAATCAAATCTTATAGAAACGACCGTTCGCGTGCACAGAAACAGTGACGCTGGGCGACACCGTATAGACGGTGTACTTCAGCCAACGCACATAGATCGTCTTGAGTCGTCGAGCCCGGTGGCGTGGTGCATTCGCACGCGCCTCGCGCCCCACCGATGAGCACATTTGTATTTATGGGGGCCCGTCTATGAAGCAATGCGAAAAACAGTCCCATGGACTGAGAAGGACCCATTTTGAGGTATTTGGCGTGAAAGCTAATAAACTACTTCATTTTTGGCAAATTCTCTTCTAAGGGACCATGTCGTATCTCCTGAACGGCCTTATATGATCTTCAGAAGAAGCAGAATTTTCTCACAAACATGACGGTAGTTGCTTAGTTTCTGTATAGAAGCACTGGTTGTCTTGCAACAGCACATTTTGTGCTCCTATGTCGGGCAAAAACAACAGTATCACATATTGTAGTAAATTCACTCTCACTCCGAAACAAGACTTCTCAGAGACTATGTTCTACTGGAAAAAAACATCTGCTTTAACGAGCTCTGCAATTCCATATATCGCGCTTCAAATATTCCTGAAACACCCTGTATTTACAATAAAATCCGTATTCCTTTTAAAAAACGGGTAGTCCTATGCCATTGTTAGTCAATTCATTTCATTCATCAATCTTCATTAATTTTGCGACTTGGTATTGACACGTTCTACTGTCTGAGAGATATATATTTAGAATCGATTCTCAGGAGGTTAACTTTTTACGTGTTTATTACACAATCCCATTTTGTAAATGGTTGCGGTAAGTCCCTAATAACTTATTTAAAGTTAATAACCAAAATGTCGAATTAGTGTATTCAATTTAGCTATCTCGGGGTAACCTTGACACCCGGCCTATCTTGCACAAAACACATAGAGGACAAACGTGCAATAGCAGTATCGGCCATGACGCTACTCGGAGATCTTGCACAGATTGACACTAAGACTGAAATGAACCTTTTTAAGATAAAAATAGCTCCAATTATAACTTACTGCGTTCGGGCCATTGTACCAAACTTAACCTTAGACAACATGAAAGGAAAAGACAAAATAAAAACTAATTTTGTAAAGTATATGCTCGGCCTACCGCGTAACGCATAGACAACCTTGACGCTGGAACTATGCCAAGAGCGAAGCTTTGTGGAAGATCTTATCCTGGACAAATACGATTTCAGCGCACTGGTCGTAGAGCAATATCGCACCTACAGAGGAAAGCGTAACTTGAGATTTGCCATATAGAGGTTTACTGATGGACCTGTATTCACGACAGACTGTTGGAAGCAGGGAATGCAAGTAAACAGATGCGTACTCTGTAGACTTACCTGGCATGGCTACCACCACTATATATATATGCCTAAAAGGGTATTGCTTTGAAATTGAAGACAGTGTATGTAAATATTGTGGCACATGTAATATTATTATATACCACATACTGCAATGCAAGGAAATAGAAGCTGGTTTGACGCATGCGGTAGTGAAAGATGTTATCAGCCGACATGAATTTTAGGTAATAACTACTAATTTCTGGTAAAGTGAAATAAACTTGTATCTATCTAATAAATTATTAATCACCGCGCTATATAACTCGTTTATATATATATATATATATATATATATATATATATATATATATATATACAACGTGGTAACGCCACGGCGGTGCTTGGTACTTTGTGCAGGTGGTCGACACCAAGCCTGGAATTAGGGCTGATGCAGTTTGTCGTCACGTTCGCTGGGGATTGTTGTTGTTTACACCCAGTTATGAGCTAAAGAAAACACATAGTTCAATAATATATATATATATATATATATATATATATATATATATATACATATATACAGGGTGACACTATTTTTGTGGCCAAAACGCTAGGGTATGGTCAAGCTCGGTGGTAAAATCATTTTTGCCAATGGAAAGGGGGAGCGGAAATGCTTCGTATAGAAGAGAGATCATTTTTTAATGCATTTTTTTAATTGTGATTTTAGGGGTGGCTGTCCCGACATACGTTTACAAAATATACGATTGTGAGCGAACGCATTCCTCAAATGAAAAACCGAGCATACCGGCGTTCGGGAAGAAATTCTACACTTTCGAAAATATACCCGACCTTAGCTAGCGCAATGACTATTGTGATATTAAAAAGAGTTTGCAAAATTAAAATTTTACTTTCGCATGTTTGAACTTTTACGCCCAGGTTTTTAAATGTTTTCCATTACGCGCGCACAACCAATACACCCAGACGAACGTGCATCTTTATTGAATCATTTTAATACCAAATTGGTAAAGCTGACGTCTGTGGTTGCAAAGTAACTCCAATCTCTCTATAGCCATATCGGGTGTGAGCAAATACATGCAGCTCCTATGTTCGCTTTCTTTGTCAATCAAGTCACTCGTCAAACCTGTAAAAGTTCAGAAAAACATTTATTTACTTCAAATCTTGTTTAAACGAATGCCCGCCAGCCAATAAGCACATTCGACATCTATGGCAAAGCTCGCGTTGCACGCGTTCAAATATTCCAGGCGCCTCCCGAATGGTTCTACCAGCTGTAACTATTCTACCGATCAGATCCATCGGAGGCTCAACGGGAGCTCCATAGACTAGATCCTTTAGGTGGCCCCAAAGGAAAAATTCAAGACTGGACAGATCGGGCGATCGCGGTGGCCAAGCTTGTAGACCGCCTCAGCAAATCCAGCGATTTGGCGAAGGGTCATTGAGATAATACCGTACCGGAAGGGGCACCATCGTGCTGGAACCACATTCTCGATTGAATACTCTGTGAATGTTTGCCAAGTATTCTCGCAAGGTTATGCTGAGAATCATGTAGTATGTTGGTCCATTTAATCTATCTGGAGGTTTGTGAGGTCCGAAAAGATGGTTGCCCACTATGTCAGCCCAGACATTCACGGAGAAGCGACGCTGGTGTGCATGCGGGCGGGTCATATGCGAGTTCCCGTAGCCCACCAATGAGCTTTGTGTGCGTTGAACACACCATCTTGTGTGAAGGACACTTCGTCCATGAAAAGAACAAGAGCAGGGAATTTCACATCGGCCGCTGCTTGTTGCAGAAACCAGCGACAGTAATGAATGCGTGGCTGGCAATCAGAATCCCTCAAGGCATGAACTTGCTGCAACCGGTATGGATGTAGCCCTGATTCATTTAGCACCTCGTGAAAATTGGCACGACTTACACCGACACTTCTAGCCATCTGTCTAATGCTTGCGGAAGGACGCGTATTTAAGCTTCTCACTGTCTGCGGTCGTCCGGCTTTGTAATGACGGCCTTGAGATGATCCAGTTTCGCAGATCAAACAATGAAGTCTCAAAAACATTTTCCTGCCAGGTATCCGTCGGTGTGGAAAACGCTCTGCGTACAACCGGTGTGCAAGACTGGCGTTACCGTCTGCTTTACCATACAAAAAGGGCATTTGTAAATCGGCCCATCACACAACGTACGTCTAGCGCGTAGCACAGCCGGGCGAATAATGGATGTTAGGCCATGCTTTCTCGGTCTATTTATACACTCAAGGCACGCCGTAGCGTTCGTATAGTAATATTGTTTAACGATAGGATCGGACCTTCCCGAACATTCGGCATCTTGAATGTTCCACCTGTCCTCCCCGCTGATTGATCTGCTTAAACTACGCATTATCACAGCGTGCGTAATTCAGGTACGTAGGTCTAGTGGTGAAGATGCTGCTGATGTCGTCGCGGTGTACGTTGGATTGGATGCTTGGTCGACATCGACGGCGCCAGTAGTTGGCTGTCCTGTTTATACATTGTGTCTAACTTCGTCACAATATCACAGACTGCCCGTGTTTTTAGTGGCTTTGGGCGTCTTCGTTACTGGGGTTACGGCGTCTTCTATTTCCCGGCATGTTTTTAGCTTGCTTCGCCATTGCCTTCAACCGACGCTATCTATACCCGCGCTGCTTACGAAGACTGCTATCCTTCAGATAAAAAGCTCAGTGTGCTGGCGGGCATTCGTTTGAGCAAGATTTGAAGTAAATAAATGTTTTTTGCTTACAGGTTTGTCGAGTAACTTGATTGACAAAGAAAGCGAACATAGGAGCTGCATGTATGTGCCCACACCCGATATGGCTATAGGGAGATTGGAGTTACTTTGCAACCACAGACGTCAGCCTTACCAATTTGGTATCAAAATGATTCACTAAAGATGCACGTTCGTCTGTGCGTATTGGTTATGCGCGCATAATGGAACATTTTTGGAAACCTGGGCGTGAAAATTCAAATGTGCGAAAGTAAAATTAAAATTTTGCAAACTCTTCTTAATATCACAATAGTCATTGCGCTAGCTAGAGTCGGGTATATTTTCAAAAATGTAATTCTTCCGGTTTTTCAATTGAGGAATGCGTTTTCTCACAATCGTACATTTTGTAAACGTATGTCGAGACAGCCACCCCTAAAATCACAATTCCAAAAAATAATTGAGGAATTATCTCACTCCTATACGAAGCATTTCCGCTCCCCCTTTCCATTGGCAAAAATGATTTTATCACCGAGCTTGACCATACCCTAGCGTTTCGGACACAAAAATAGTGTCACCCTGTATATATATATATGCTCTATCCAATATGACTACAATGCGATTACCCTGTCTGAGCCAGATCTGAAGATTCTGGCAACCTGGGCAACGAGTCAGTTTACTTTCGTTCACGTGGTACTAGGAAGCTCTATACAGCTGTGGCGGCCGTCACCTTTGGAGTACTTCAGATGCTGAGATGGAGACGTCCGTGAATGAAATTGCCTTGCAGCAGCGATTTCCCGGTTTTCTTTATGGGAATTCTGTGCAATAATACAACAAAGCTAAGACAGACTATGAAAATATATTTGTAAAAATTGTCGTAACAATAATACTATTGTTCTATTCTCGCTAATCATTCACATATTAGCGAGAATGATTCTGGTGCACGATAAACTGCTGCTGTTTTTTACGCCTGCTAAACTCTTGAATGTATTATTAGTTACTACTGTTGTATGATGCATGCATCGTTCTTCTGGCCATATAACAACGGTTCCCAGTGTTTTGATATTTTGGTATTATTGGCGTATAGCCTTTTCGTCTTTATTCGCCCTTATCTAAATCAGAAACCATGAAAATCAATTTGAGAATAACTCGTTCTTGTATTGAGCTTACGAACTTCCAATTACAAGTACATTGATAACCTTGCTGCTAGGCAACCGTGTTTAGTTACCCATTTTGAATATTATTGAAATGTCCTTACTTTTAGATCTAATGCCCCTTTCACTTTCTAGGCTCTGGATAACAACGGAATAAGTATGAGGAACGGGGAACATCAATATTCCATTTGTATGTAATATTTTAAAGTGGTTACCAGATGTTTGATATATTGCATTAGGCATTGTTATTATAATAAATAATGTGTGTAATATTTTGTATTTTCTTATTATTCCGTAATATGTGTGAGTTTAACTAAAAACTATATACGGGCTATAAAATAAGAAAGATATATGAGTTGTATATTTGTGCAATGCGGATGACTATGTGACACTGCAGGTTCATTTCTGAAGGCAGGAGGGTAGATATAATAATGCGTCTTGTTCTTCTTCTTTTTCTGCTTCATCGTAGCAAGTGAGCCCCACGCCTGAATAAGCGGTTGACGGTGCCTCGAAAACTCCACTTGGCTCGGCCTCTAGGCTGATGAAGTGCGAGGTCATCGAAAGCCATGACTGCTTGTGTGATCCGTCCTCGTGTCTAGTGAAGCGTATAACCTCAATTTGACGATGGGACGTCGCCTCGCGTATGTATTGGTGCTGGGGGAGCAAGCCGGCGACGTCAAAGATGACGGTGGCCAAGCAAAGCTTCAGTCGGATCATCCGCATAGAATCATGTGTTTAGGGCTCTCTTGGTGGGCGCTCAACGATCGCCACGCAAATAGATGAGGCCAGCACATTTTGACTGGATACCTTGATTTAATCAAGTGTATATTCGCACAGCCAGGTTCTCCATTAGAGTAAACGGAACCCTGTTCATTTGATCTGTTAACTGACGTAAACTACGTATCATAAGTGAAGCGCAATAAAGTGGGAACTAATTTTAAGCAAACAACGGTGTTTTACAATACGGGAAAGGCGCGCCGACGCACTTCGCAGACTGGTGATGTAAACAGTACGTGCTGTATCTTCAGTTCTTTGTTTAATGCTGCACTTTAAAGTGACGTATACATATGCTGAGTTAGAGATATAACTTTTAAAGTTTCCTGTGCGCAGTGGAAAGCTGGGAATATATATATATATATATATATATAGAAGGTCATTCATATCGTTATGTACTTATATCGAGGTTTGGAAGAACTCGGCAAGAAAATAAGTTTTGCCAATGGAGGGAGGACGCGAAAACGTCTTGTTTAGGAGATAGAGTGATATTTCTAAATGTAGTTATGCAATGTTTTTCTTCTACATGGTTGTACACAAATAACGTTTGCGAGAGAACCAGTTAACGCATAAAGGAGCCGATTATACCGGCGTGTTCGGAGGAAAATTCTGCACAACGAAATACACTTCACTAGCTTGCGTAGCGAGAAGCGAATAGCCATAAAAAGCCGATATGTTGCTATGTCGTACGTTAACGTGTTTTTATGAAAAATCGTAAAATGTTTCCATTATGACCGAAAATGTATGTCCAAAAGACCAGCCTAGCTCAATAGCAAATTTAATGCCTACCGTTTTCGTACCAAAGTGGTGGTGTTGAATTACGTCGCTGTCAAGTAAGTACGGTTTTTCGATAGCCATATCAAAAGCGAAGGCATGCATACTTGCATTGGGTGTATGAGAAAGTTAGGTACATTTTTTGAAGTTTGGTAGAACTAAGCACGAGAATAATTTTTCCTAGTGGAAGGAGGGGGCGGAAACGTCTTGGCAAAATTTTACGGTTCTGAACGTGAAGACTTGCACGTAAAACATAATAACTATGACTGCCAAAAATACTTAGTTACTTGACAACTACGTAAAGCAGCACCATCACTTTGATACGAAAATGGTAGGCATTCAATTTGCTATTGCGTGAGAGTGGTCTTTTGGGCGTATATTTTTGGTCTTAATGAAAAAAATACGATTTTTTATGAAAACGCGTTAACGTAACATATCGACTTTTTATGACTCAATAATTTGGTTAGTCGCTTTTTGCTACGCAAGCTGGTGTCTTTCGTTGTGCAGAATTTTCCTCCGAACACGCCAGCTTAATCGGTTCTTCTATGCGTTGACTGGTTCTCCCGCATTTTTTGCACAACTGTGTAGCAGAAAAAAGGCAGAAGAACTACTTTAATAAACTTCACTCTCTTTCTCTCCTAAGCAAGACTCTCCTTCTATTGGAAAAACTTATTTTCTTGCCGAGTTCTACCAAAGCTCGAAATAAGTAAATAACGATATGAATGACCCTTCATATATATATATATATATATATATATAGGCATCCTGTAGTATACCAATTGCTCATCATCCCTTTTCCAGCTTCACCAATGCCACAATTTTGCTCGTGGAGATGAAGATTGCTACCATTTTTCCAGCCGACCGTTTCACTTTTGTGGGAAGAGATGCTGCAACGCGTAACCACTGCAAACTGAAAAACTTGAGCAGAGGGTCATCTAAATGTGCTCAAGTGCATCACGTGTAGCGAAGCATTTTATGAAAAGAGACCGTTTAAGTTACACTCTTCTCAAGCCATGAGTATGCTATTACTGACATTTCGCTTCGACATTGCTATTTTCACAGGGCCACTTTTTCTCATTCATTACGTTTTTAAACATCTTTCATGGAGTTTACCGTGCAGATTGAGGTTTTCCGTTTGAATTTTTCGTGCTATGCACACATACTCCCCAGGGACAGGGCTCATCTCCAGTAACCAATCAAAGTTCGTCAAAGCATTTTTTATATTGTTGTCGTAAGAAAATCGACTTGTTATTTTAACTAAACATAAACAAAAATTGTGTTATCCACCGATGGGTTGCATTTTAGTTCATACTCCACTATGCGGGAAAATGCAACAAGTTCTTCAGTGTCCACTGCATTCATAGTTCTGAAGTCGTGGTGGAGATGACCGCCGACTTTGGCCTTATGAGTCACAGATTCGATCCTGCCGCGACACGCACCTTAATTAAACAACTTTTTATAACATTTGCAGAGTTGGTTAAAATTATAATGAATGCCGCTAGACTCTATGTGTACCTCTGTGGTTGAAAGAGCGCACTTCGTGAGCATTTACAACCTAGGAAAAAGAGCTCCAACGTATTTACTTCTATCCCGTACGAGATTGGAGTTGCTCAACAATCCTAATGCGTGTCTCTGGCGAAAAGTACAGCGAACTTCTTCCACCCGCTATAGCCTAGCGGGGTGCGCTGTTTATATCGCACTTAGTACGCTTCGAGCTCCTATGTATACTCAGAAGAGAAATGCTTTAATTCACCTCGATTGTGTGTTCTGTGTGATTTGTGTTACATTACAATTCTCGGAAGTTAATAGCACGCCTGCAATTTTTGGATTGCCAGTTAAATCCAAGAGGTCCAATAAATCTTTTTGAATGTATTGTTTATTAACCAATCTTTGATCAATGCATATATGTGATACAGCTCTCCTGCATTACTTTCATTAGCGATATTGATTTTGTACACTGCTGGCGATGATGCAGATCACACGATTTTCCGCATAACTTGCATTCACACTCGGTCGATATGTCATGCAGCTTATTTCGTATAGATATCTTTACATAAAATCCATGCATTGCAAACCCAGTAACGAAGTACCTGTTTTTACAACATGGGCCCTTCCGGTAGTTGGTGGTCATCGCTCTAGTCTCATAAAAAGGCCAATCAAGCCGGTTGCGGCTAGTGAGGTGGACTACTAACAGACTTTTTAGAAAGCTGGCTTTGATTTTATCAAGTACTTCCAGATTTGCTTTCGAAAGGTGGGGCCATATGACATGTATCGGCACGTAAGCGGCGGCTGGTGCAATCTTTAAATTAAAAAGGAAAAAAATAAATACTTGAGCCCACTGAAACCAGCATTTCTTACAAAAAATGCCGCCGTAAATACTGTCCTGCATGCTTTTCAATCGTCAAAAAGGCTCGTTATTATAGAACCGTTATGTGGTTATGTGGGCGTTAGCAGCACTGTCAAGTTATATTGACTATGTGGCCAATCAAATATTTTTAAACTGGGCATACCTCTAAGGATATGACCGGCCGAGTCACTCGACAAGTAAAAAAGGACGCGCTTTGCTGCATCATTTGAACGATGTGCTACGGAATGGGGCTTGTGGGGCACCCAAATTTTCGTAGGAAGCCACGAAGTGTTTGAACTTTCCCCGTAGTGGTGTGATTTAAATCAATCCGCTGGCGAATAGCGCTATCTTTGTTTATCTTTAGGTAAGGAATTAGGCTGTGAATAGTCCTTGTATCTATACCCATCATAGATTTTGTAGAACCGGGTTCAGGGTTTATAACCGTTCTTCTCGGCTGCAATCAATAAGGTTCTTACTATGCTGTTGTATTGACTCACATGTTCATTACCTAAGCTAAATCTCACATCATAAAGGATCACGTCATATGTAAACAGAACCTTCTAAACAACGAATCACAATGGGATGCGTTCCAAAAAGGTGAATCACAGAACAAGATACGTGACGTACACAGCCAGGTTGAAAATGATGCTTTGATAGAGATAGCTGCGTATAGTATTGATGATGATGAAGACATCACAATACAAGTCTCTGTGCTACAAGCGGACAGAAGATCTCGAGAATCTATAGCTATGTCAAGACTACGAATCAAGATGACTAAATTCCGGCCATAACCAGATCCGAGCCTGTTCAGCAAACAAATAAAGCAAACGACATCAAACAGTGCGGCATAACGCCTGCGGGAAGGTATTGCCGCAAAAAAGAAGTCTCGTAACGTACAGAATAACAATAGATTGCACAGAGCAGACGCGTGCTCTAGCAGCAACGATAGCAAGAGTTTATTGTTAGCTCTGGTTCAGCCAGGCCTTAATGTCCAACGCGCACTAAGGCACGCAAAAAAACCGGAATACCCCAATGTATTGTTTAGCGTGTGGAACAGAGCTGGGAACGGTAGAGAACATGGTTTCAAAATACAATACGACTCTACTGGGTGCTCAGTAGTTCCACCGGACCTGGGTAGATCAGATAACACCAAGCCGACGGGCGGGGATTTCCCGCCCGTCGGGAACTTTATCGGGAACGCCAAAATCACGATACAAACTTGCTGTACATACCATATAATATTTATACATAGTGATATATAGATGCAATACATGTGTGTAGATAGATAAATATATAGGGTCTACAAAAAAGTCTTTTCGGATTGGCGCTTGCGCGGCTTTTACAGCGCCCGCCCTTGCGCCTAGGCATAGATCATTGGCTCACTCTTTGTTGTTTTCATGTGAAAAAGAGCGGGGAATCTGCTGGTCTCAACCATTTTGAAATCTGTTTAGCCGTATGTTCGTAAAAGTGCTGCAAAATGGAGGTAGAAAAATGCCAAATTCGGGCGATTATACTCCATGAGTTTAAGAATGGACTGAATGCAACGCAGGCTCATAAAAAGTTGTTAAAATCGTTTAGAGATGTCTGTTGTACAGACAGAATATGCCAACAGTGGTTTGAGAAGTTCCAAAAGGAAAAAAAAAGTTTTCTTGTGTATTCGGTGGAATGTGGGCGGAATAGCGCACTATGAACTTTTACCGCGTAACCAGACGATAAATACGGCCGTGTACTGTCAACAACTCGAAAAGGTTCACGAAAAATTAAAGCAGTCGTAACCTGCACTAATTTCAAGGAAGGGTGTCCTGTTCCACCAAGACAACGCAAGGTCCCACGTGAGTAGGGAGACCCTTTCGAAAAATTGCCAGCTAAAATGGGAACTTTTGCAACATCCATCGTTTCCCCCCGACTTAGCACCTATCTGATTACCACCTATTCAGATCGCTGCAAAAAAAATTTAACTGGTAAAAAATCATTCACTTCTATCGAGCACGTGCGTTCTGGACTGGAAGAATATTTTGGATTTTTTGGGAAATTTGAAAGATTATTTAGGAATCGAAAATCTTGTAAATCGTTGGGCAGAGGTTGTATCTTCCGGCGGAGAATATATAAATCAATAAATAAGACCTCCCGTGTCTCCTATATATGTGCTTTCTTTATAGCGCCAAAACCGAAAAGATTTTTTTGTAGCCCTAATATATTTCGCAATAACTTTGCTTTTCAAGATGGTACATAATTTCAATACAATCGTCATTATATAAAATTCAAACACTTCAGCGACCGTCCCATATATATATATATATATATATATATATATATATATATATATATATATATATATTAATACATGTATTACTGTTTGCATGTAGAACTTGTATGCATTAGTCTACATACGTGTGCTGTTTTGCCCGAAATAAGAGAGATAAATGCAACCAGGTCCACACACTCGGGCGTCGTCAGGTGCGTGCCTGTATAATAAGCTCGAAAGGCGGACGGACGGTACACCGAATTGACGTTATGCTTTCCGAGAGAACCGTTGATGGACGGAATGCAATGATTACAATAGCATGCTGCTCATGAATGGCAGACTCACGGTCGGTCGTTGAGAAGCGGCCTGACGAACGGGCCAGCCAGGCGACTATGTAGTTTTTTCAGATCGTTCTTTCTCTATGGCTAAGCGGTCTGTCGCGCATTTGGCACATCACCCTGCTGCCAGCCGCCGGGCCCTGAAGATTCTCAGAGTAGGCCGGGTGGAACCGACTCGGGTTAAGTACGCGGGGCCGGCTGTTATTGGGCGGGGTGGGGGGGGGGCAAGAGGCCACCCCCGAGACCGGCGCCATCTGCTGTTCCTGCTGCTACTGTAATCGGCGAATGAGTGTCTGCGCGTGGCAGCGCCTCTATGCCGTTTCGAATGCGCTGCCATTGTTTTCCCACTGGGGGGGAGCTTACGCGCACTGGCCCTGGACCGCGTATTCCCGGGCGGAGGGGGACGTGGGGTATGGGGATTGAGGAAGACTACCCGTTTGCCCCATCACGAACACTATACAGCCATCTCTTCTATATTGCTTCAATTTATCCCGCTTCTATGTCTGTCTGTCTCGCTCGCTCGCTTTATCTCACTGCATCTCGTCGTTCTTTGTCCGGTCTTTCTGGTTCTTACTCTACGAAACACTTTGGTTGTTTCCTCACGACGTCCCGGCGGGGCGGCAAAGCATGCTTTTAGTCAAGAGCGACCGCTCCGCGTTTTCATAACAAGCTGATCTGTATACGACCGTACCCCTGCTGCGCAATGGCCGTTCGGCGCAGTTGGTGTGGCGTCGAGTCCCCAATGTTAAGAAAGCACAAGCACAGACATCCAAGACACATTAGGAAGTGACCTACACATGCTATGCATGCCGACATAAGTACCCAGGTCCACACATACATGCGCGCTGATTATGCAGATAGAGTGAGTAGGACATTCCGCCATTCGCAAAAGAGCTGGACATACAAGTCTGCAACTACTTTAGATGTGCGTTTTTACGCCGCAGCTTACTAACTGCTCGCCAGATGATATTTAGGGTCCACCGTAAAAATCAAATCGTTTGGTTGATTATTATTAAAGCATCAAATATACAGCGAATAGCAAATATCCCTCACACGGGTTTAGTGATAAAAAAATAGGTATTCCGACAAGATAGCACACACACACATTGTCGCAGTAATGTGATCTCACATGCAGGCATTATTACTAAGAAGCTGTTCGCTTTTGGCTACTCTACCAGAGAGTCTCCCTGTCACTGCATATGGAAGTGGTGCCATAGAAGGGCTTGGCTTTCTTCAGGTGGACACAGGGTAGACTTGTCTCACCCGTAACCACGGTATCTTTGAAGCCGTATTTCTGTTTATTGTAGATCTCTAAATAAACTTTAGATTTTTTTCTAGAAACGACCCTAGGCAAAATAATTATGTTGCAATACTATACCACCTTTTTGCAGTCACAATTTGAAAATACTACGTTTTTCATAGTACTTTTACAAGGAATACATGACGAATGCAATTAACGAGCTCCTTAAATGACCAAAAACATCGTAAACAAGCAATGTTTTCCTAGAATCGGGTACAAGTTAAACTCCGATGCTCAGACGTGTTGTTTTTAAATGCATATTGAGCCATCAGAGGCCACAGTTATCTAACCGTTTTGTCGTGTAAGTATCTAGTTGTAACGGCGACGAAAAATAACAAAACACATGACCAATGTGTATCCCCAAAAAGGTAGAAGGGTTTTAATTCAAACTCTACCAAACAACTTATTTCATTTGGAGTTACGCCAGCCGCACCGTCGAAGATAAGCGATCCGACGACTTGATTACTAAATTTTTAGTTAATATCGGCCGGCAGTAAATTTACTTGAAAGATAATTTTCCAGTTATGAGGTACGACTTGTAGCTCAATCGTGTCTACGAACGATTCCAGAGATCCAAGATTACTCTGAAGTGTAATTTTCTTTCTACTGTGAGAACACTGTTCGTCATGCATTTAGGCTACATATTTCTAAGACTAATAAAGCGGCGTTTCTTGTCCTGTTGTTGAGGAACGGACACATATATTATTGCACTGATTTATTCGAGAAAATGCAGTGCTAGAAATTACATTTCGTTCGGGAGAGAAGATTTCTCATTAAAAATAGGGATTGAATTAACACTCTTTCTGTATTAACGCCAGCGCTTGAGCTAAAATAAATGCTATACTTCCTTACATGTTTAAGGTAATGTGTGTTGGAGTTATCTTGCAAAGAATGCAAAACCAGGCTTAAACAACCGGTTTATTTTGTCTTGCCAGACACGTTAAAAAATGTCGATGTGGATTTTTGAAAATCTTTTAGTCAAATGGACACTACTCTGTGGCATGTATAACGTTGACACATTCATAAGAGCGCGCAGACATGGGCGATAGCTTTTCCTGCCAAATAGCCACAATTGTTGCATTTGTTGCAAATATGATAATTTTGGGTATTTATCGTCTGGTAAGGACGGCCCCATATAAAAAAATAATATATACATGCATACATATACATATATACGCATACATACTTGCTAGCTTGTCCCATGTATTTTAGATGGGCAATATTACGATTGTCTAATAAAAACAATTTCTAATCTTAATTTCCTGCTTTCTTCTTGGTACAAACTCAATTGGTGACACGGAGATGGCCCTTAGTCGTCAGTGAGCAGATGTTTAGCATAGCCTAGGAGTGCAGGGAATATGAGACTGTTCCTTGATACAAGGTCAAACGAGATGGTGCATACAAGACACGTTTGCAAATCCACAGGCGTCTTCTAGATGGACAGATTTCTGGAGCAAACTCTGACCCTCAGATTATGTCGAAGCGAAGTTGTCAACGAGATGGCAGAGACAAGCTGAGCACAGAGCATCACGAAGAGAAGCAAATGCCTTGTGTGTAAATATTTAAGGATTACATACAGCATGTGTACATTATAGCTATTCATATGAATAGCTTAGAGCGAGTCATTATGATATTACATTTATATACACGCACATATGCATACATAGGATAAGTCGCTGTATTTCGAATTCATTGTTGTATTCAGTTTATAGGAACCATGATGTGTTTTTAAACAAAAGGAAAAACGTTTGTTTTTTGCGATTACGCCTAAAGTCGTAAAAATAGCCACCCTTTTCTACAACATTATCCACAACGGTGAATAAACAGTACACAACATATATACTATAGATACGTAAAAAACGTTGTGGTCTAGTACAACTCGGCAAATAAATATTTTCTGCCAACGGCACGAATAGTAGAAATGTATTATTTTGGAGTGAGAGCGAAATTACCACCAATTGTTGTATCGAACTTTTTATTCTGACATATCTTCACTAAATCTGCAATTGCGAGAGTCTCAGTCATCCTATCGACAAACCAAGCATACCTGCGTATTTGGAAAGAAAAGACATTGAAAAGCTCAAAGCAGAACAAATGCTGTATTGAGGATAATTCTCTTTTTTAAGCACTTCCGCCCCTCGTTTCATTGGAAAAGAATATTTTTTTGCCGAGTTGAACTAGACTTTTTGTCTGTGGGGCGAATTAGAGATCACCACATATATATATATATATATATATATATATATAGTGATCTCTAATTCGCCCCACAGACAAAGGCGTACCTTGCATATATATATATATATATATAAATATATATATATATATATATATATATATATATATATGCAAGGTACGCCTTAAAAACAAAAGTGGAGCAATATTTCTTGCACGTCCTGTACCAAGTACAACTCTATGGTGTTATAAAGACATAACCAAAAGTTCTAATGAAGCTAGCTTTGTTTTTTCTTTGCCCACCATCGTTTATCTCTCCGTCCAAAGCAATACTGTCTTTATCGTTTCTCGAGTGGGAGATTTAGTGCCCAAATCGGAATTCTTGGAGCCATTCAGTGGTCCGAGACACATTCAGTGGCATCGTTTTTGTCTTTTTTGTGACTTGGAATTTAGGATTGGATGAACGACCAGGTAGCCCCGACCAAGAAGGCAGTTGTGATTGCCCCTTCGTACGCTTAGAGCTTGCAGTTGACCTTTAATGTGTCGCTTGTCAAAGTCCTACACAGCTAGTACTGTTACTGCTACAGATCTAACTTTTATCTGAAGATATATATATGCTTCTGCAACATCTTTATTTGATGTGAATTTGCGTGCGTTGTTTAAGCCTGAGATCATCTACCTACGGCAAAATAGCACGAACAACTACGTACTCATCCACTTCAACGGCATAGTCTACGTACTAAGACTAAACTTTTTCGTCGTCTGCTATCGGTGAGTACAGTCATAAGTAGAGAGCGCTCCCGTTCGGGAGTCAATTTACCTAGTACATTCTATCACGAGAGCAACCGGTAGAATTCTATCTTACCTTGGTCGTCTAGTTACGTCACAGTGGCGTTAACAAGTCCAACGGGAAATTCAAAGAAACGAAATAGGAGGCATTCCTCCACTTTGTCGTCGGACGAGTTCCAATCGCCGACTGACCAGCCGCTATCCAAGAAGATGGATAAGCAAGAGTCTCCCCACGAAACACCGCCTGGTTCAACATCTGGCACCAGGCATTCACAAGAGTCCAAAACCGTAGGCCTCAACAAGGGAATCAGTTTAAGTTTTTCCACAACAGCGACGCTAGCCAAGGGTACTACAAGCGCAGGCGGCGGACGGGATGATGCCATATTGGAAGAGAGTGGTAATATGCATAACAGAGCGAGTGAGGGCGCCACAATGCATCCAGCATGCACAAACGTGCACAACGTGCAAGATGACGCTTTTATGGACGCGGATAGAGGTGAAGATGTGGATACTGACGACGTCGGGATGACACGTGTGCCAACCAAAGAGGAAATCTTCAAACTGCGTGCGGAGAAAGCTGCCGTCAAGCAGAGTCAACGCATGCTTGAGACACATAATCAACGAAAAACCAATAAGCCGGTCATCAGGCGAGCCGGTGAACATTGTGTTGAGTTTATGGCTGTTGACGCTTGTGGCGCTGAACTTGCAGGCGGTTTTGAAGGCAAACTATTTCTGTCAATATATCAAGACGTCAGGGAGCACGCACCCACGGGTACTGCCCGTATTAACATACGCAAAAGAGTCGAAATATGGGTAAAGACTGTTGAAGATTTTGAAACTATCAAGCGGCTAAAAACACTGGGAGGGACACCGGTAAAGCCTTGTTTGAAGGATAGCGGAAACATCTGGGGCAGAGTATCGGGCGTACATCCACAAATAAGTGACGACGAAGTGGCGGGTGTACTTCATGATCAAGGTGTGGCAGAGGTGCGAAGAGTTCAATACAACGCCATAATAAAAAAGCCGGATGGAACTGTGGAAACAGTCAAACGTAACACATGGAAACTGGATATCAAGTTCAGTGGGGAAATCAAGAGCCACATTGAATTCTGCGGGGAAATCCTGCCGGTAACATTGAGATCGTCGACTATGCAATGCCTAATATGTCTCAAATATGATCATAAGGCGGCTGCATGCACTAGTAAAACTGGAAAGCTATGCAAGCGCTGTGGTAAAACAGGTCATTTAATAGCAGAGTGCACAAATAATAAACCTCGCTGTGTGAACTGCCACATGGACCACCCATCAGGAAGTTCCCAGTGTTCTGTCTTTCAAGCGTGGAGCAAAGCCCAGCAAACACGACACGCTCAAGCTATTGAGCGGCAGATGGCAATGCCAATGAAAATTGTCGAGGTACGTCCTCCGCCTAGCAATGACCAAACTTCCGGTACACCAACCTGGGCGAGTGTAGTAAAAAGACAGTTGGTACAAGTACTTCCAGAAGGAGAAGAGCGAGTAGTCTGCAATATGCCACCTGTTCCAGCGCCCAGGAAGAAGAACCAATCACGGACAAATATTGTGTCACCCGCAACTTCAAAACAGACATCTCCCTCGTCTGAAGAAATTAGTCTTGGTGTGACAACACTACGGACCTTCTGGTCTGGCATAAAATTCTTCGTAAAACCCTGGTTAGATGAGCATCCAGATGTGGCTCGTCTAGTAGAATTACTGGAAGGGGGAGACAAAATTGAAAGTCTCCTCTAGTTCCTTGCCAAACAAAAACACAATGTCTAGACCATGTCTAATACACTGGAATTGTGGCTGGAGTCACAAGAAGAATGTTCCAGTTATAAAAGAAATGTGCATGAGTGGCATTAAAGTAATATGTTTGAACGAAGGTAATTTTCCTAAAAATTTCGGAATCTCTAGTTTTGTGACGTATGTTGACACAGATTGTCAATCAACCGGCACACCCTCACTGGCTACAATTCTCGTTGACGCGAATGTAGAGCAGTGCGAACTGTCGCTCCAATCGGTAGACGGGGCTCGCATGTGCGGGGTATCTGTCAAACTGCACGACATAACCATGAACATAGTTTCGGTTTACCTCTCACCGAACAAAGCCATCAATATGACTCAATTAATGGATGTGTTGTGCCAGCATGCGCCACTCATCCTGGCAGGCGACTTCAATGCAAAGCACCCTGCATGGGGCAGTGCGAATGTAACCAAACGCGGGGAAGATCTGTTTAACAATCTTGAAACCAAAAACTACACAGTTATGAATGATGGCAGCCCAACGTTTATGCGACAGTACAGCTCTGGTTTTGTGGAGTCTCATCTTGATGTCGTCGCAGTGAGCAATGAGTTAACAAATTACTATGGACTATTACACTATGGAAATTGAAGACAGCGCCACCTTCTCAGATCATGCTCGGTGCTACCTGTACTTGAAAACAGATAATGGCAAAAAGTGGAGATGGACTTGCATCACTGACTGGAGGAGATATAAAGAATATGTTAGAGAACGCCTATCTGCCGGAAACGAAGTTACTACTGCCATCAGAGAATCCCACAAGACGGCTACCAAGCGAGTCAGGGTTCCTCCATATCTACCCCCACCGGACATCAAACTTGCTGGCCTACTGCAGGAGGTAAAGCGTCTAAAGAGGAGATTCAAGAAACATGGCTGGCTGTCCGATTACTCGATGTTGGCATCAGTGATGAAAGAGATAAATTCATACTCTGCTGACTTGCGGAAAAGACTTGAAGAGAAGTTCATCAAACAGCTAGGCGTCAACACAGGGTTGGGAGAGGCATGGAGTTGGATTAAGTCAACGGCCGAAACCCAACCAAAATGTCCGCTGTTTGCAGTCTGTCGATCAACGAGAAAGTCATTGCAAACTATACTCAATGATATGCTTGACGGGGCAATAAAAACAGCGGCCACGCCCGACACAGGAGAAACTCCAGGTACTGTCACTGAACCGCCTGCACAGCGCACATGCGATGAAAACGCTACTGATACTGATTGCGATTTCACAAGGTGGGAGCTAGATCTGGCATTGGCCACTGCCAACGCAAGAAGTGCCCTGGGCCCCGATGGCATCAGCAACAAGCAACTGAGGTCACTGGACAATACCGGGAGAGACCTTCTTCTTCGTGATCTTAATGCTATCCTCAAAAGAGGAGAATTTCTAACTGAGTGGAAAACTGGGGAAGGGGTACCAATTCTGAAACAAGGCAGACCGCGGTCACAATTAGGCTCATATAGGGTGATAGTCAAAACGTCCCATGTCGGAAAGCTTTTGGAACGCATGATTCTCCGTCGCTTGCTTACATTATTACAGAATAAAGGAACATTAACGGATAATAACCTAGTAGCTTCTTTCCATAGCTTCGTCGTCGGACTCGGAATCGTCCTCTCCACTTCATCGGAAACTCACAAAGGCAACAAAGCAATTTCGCATCCTGACGGAGTTGAACATAAACGTCAAAGACAGTAAGGCTCTATTCCGATACGCCAATATGCGTATCACCAGCAATGAAGCCCTTCCAACTCTGGAATCAGACGTCTGCTCCGCATCGGAGAATGAAGACAAGGCTGAGCTCCTCGCATCGCATTTTTCGTCTTTGTTCAACTCTACGTCAGCAACCAGCGCATCCTCCACGATAGCTGTGGATAGCTCGACAGTTCTACGCGACTCACCAATTGTTTTCAGCGAACGTGACGTTTACTTGCAATTGCTGCGTCTAAAGCCCAAATGCAGTCACACACCTGACGGCATCCCGCCAATATTTTTTAAAAAACTGGCGATATTCTTAGCGGAGCCGCTAAAGTTGATTTTCGAACGATCGTATAACGACTCCAAAATCCCTACGTCTTTTAAGCAAAGCATTGTCACCCCCATACATAAGAAGGGGCCCAAGAAACGTGTCGAGAATTATCGCCCCGTGTCGCAGTGTTCCATCGCCTGCACTGTTTTTGAGAGATTCCTAGTCAGCCACATCACCAACTATATGACTGTAAACAAGTTATTCGATGTGGCACAACATGGTTTTGCGCCTCGTCGATCTACGTGTACGCAACTACTAGAGATGACGCACGACTGGGCGCTACACATAAACGCCAACAAACATTTTCATTGTATATATTTCGGTCAGAAAAGTGCTTTCGACAGAGTCGACCATAAGCTTGTAGTCGACAAACTAAGAGCGCTCAAAGTCCACCCGCAGACCTGTAAATGGTTTGCAGAGTTCTTGCGCAACCGGACATTTCGTGTCAAGGCAGGGGACGCTTTAAGTAGTCCACGCCCAGCACTGTCTGGCGTGCCGCAGGGGAGCTGCGTCTCTCCGCTTCTGTATACAATTTTTGTTTTAGACATGAAGCACTACATACCACCGAACGTAAAATATCTTTTGTACGCAGACGATCTTAAAATATATAGTTCACTTGACTCAGAATCAGCGCACATAGCACTGCAGTCCGCCGTCGACGGTGTCAGCCGGTGGTGTATTGACAATGGTATGCAGCTCTCCGTTCATAAATGCCTCGTTTTGAAACACGGCTCCCCAGAGCTAAACTATTTACTCGATGGCTCAACACTGCCAACGGCAAACGTGACGCGGGATCTTGGAGTCTTAATCTCCACAGACCTCTCCTTCTCCGCACATATCAAAGAACTAGTCAAAGCAGCATCCATACTTGTGAATATGTTGTTTCGTTGTTTTATTGTTAAGGAGCCTTCACTGTATATTCGTCTGTACAAATCGATTGTGCTGTCCAAACTTTTATACTGTTCACCCGTATGGCACCCACATTTGTGTAAACACATAGGTATGATTGAAGGTGTGCAAAGGAGATTCCTAAAGAGACTCCGTAGAAGATGTGACCTTAAGCCGAATGACATTGCTTTACCGCCCTTAATGGACACACTCAGGAACAATGACAAACGTGTTCTAGCTCAACTTATAGGTGCGAGCCTTATCGATCATTTTTTTGAAGTGCGGCCAAACAATCGCCGAAGCCAAATAATGTATGTGCCCAGATGCGTTGCAAGAACGGAGCGCATAAACAATATGTACGCCTGGCGCGTTTGCCAGAGATATTCACAACAGGACTGAGCACATCCCTTCTGCGACCAGTTTTTTTTTTCTCATCACCCTTTACGACACGAATAAAGGAGTTTTCTATTCTATTCTATTCTATTCTAAAACTGTGTTAAAGGCTAGAAAAGAAGCCCTAGATAAGCACTATGAGACTTAGAGAAGGCAGGGAACTACAACTAAAAGGGACACGATGCAGATTGCACCACGGCGAAAAAGCTTGATGATGATGCCCTGTTCCAGAAGAGAAGCGGTTACTATTCACAGGCTACGTTGAGCTAAAGGGATGACGCAGAGCACCAGGTTCCACATTAAAGTTGCGCAAAGCCCGATATGTGATGTATGTTTGGTACACGATGATGTATTGCATGTCCTAGATAAATGTAAAAAATACGATACTGAGCGGAAAGTATGGGAGAACGCTGTAGCTGCTGATCAAGTCGATGCAAGCCAACTTACTATTCGTATGAAAGACCAATATATAGAGGAACTCTTACAATTTGTTAGAAATGCTGAATTAATTGTCTAAATGAATGATATATAGCTGCCCTGAGTAGGGCTGACAGGCAGTCAAATGTGACGTGCTCTGGGTTTCTGAGATGAAACCCTCAATTGTAATTACTGTTACAATAAACTCTAATAAAAAAAAATTAAAAAAAACGTACTAAGAGCAGCATTCTTTATAGAGCAACGTTTACTGGGCGCTTATTTACAAGCTATTATTTCGTCTTGTCGCCGAAAGTTTCATTAGTGGCTATAAAAGCTTGTATGTACAAGTAAGGTACATTGTCATCATTCAGGGATCGATGATAAATCAGGCTGAGCGGCTGCAAAATCAAGTTTATACTATTAGTAGACGTCCGGATGGGCGGTTACTGCAATTATGGGGTGGGTCTCTGCGGGTAGGTCCTGGGAAATTTATCTCGCAAGACCTCATGCTCCTGGTCGTTTATAAGACGTTGCTATTTGTCAGTTTTAGGTGAGCTAGGTCATCATTTGTTTTCAGCCGACGCTGTGCATATGTATAGGGCCGTTGAGTGTCGCCGCTCTCTACAACGTCAGCTTCTACAAGAGTTTGTTGACGATGCAGGGCTCGTTTGAGATCTCTTTGAATTTTTAAATAGACTCATTCCTGATAAGAAGATCGCTTAGCTTCTCCTGCATCCTTTGTATGTATGAGTTTACAGGCCTAGTCTGCTAGACTACAGACATGAACTAGGGACCTGCAAATCAATAAGGAAGTGCAGATAGCCGGGGAACTCCTGGCACATAACTTCCAGTAATAACACGCTGACAGCATTTGCCTCCAGTTCGAGCATAGAAGGCTGACAAAAATACTGCCGTAGTCAGCTTTGCCAAAACGAATTTATTAATTGCACCAACATCAAGACTAACAGAGGCTCGGCAAGTCTCAAAATGATTCAGTGTGCACCGATAAGCACAAAATCCTTTCGGCACATAGAAATTCTGGAAGCTACAGAGCTTGTGTTGGAAACTGTGAACAGCATGTCGCGTGAACAGATAACAAAGGTCTGGTAGGAGATACTGCCAGGGCTGAGATTTAATGGCCTGCATATTTTAGAAATCGCTAGTCACTTATCGCACCTTCTCGGAGAAGCGCGTCCTGAAGTCCTGAAAAGCGGGCGCGGGAGACAGCGAAAACCCGGTACTAGATTGTTTATAAACGGTAGGGTGCCTAAAATTATGTAAACCTGATGGCTGTGCGCGTTGCGGGGTAACCCGGTAACACTTTTGAGAAATTTTGCTCTGTTTTTTTAAAAATCTTCTAGTTGTTCGATTGTCAAGTCGTCTCAAATTCAAAATGTTGCCGTATGAAGCAACTGAAACCACCTTGAGTTTGAACGGGTGTAATGCGATCGTAGGAACAACTCCAGAGGATTTAGGATCATTGCCATAACCAAGAGATGCTTTTCGCCATGCGTTCGGCGATATGTGTTCCAAATGCTGTTTCTTGAGCAGTTAAATTAACGCCCTAGCAGAATCAGCCTACGTACTCCATAGGGGAGCCCTGAAGCCGAGGCCGATCATAGATGCCTAATTGCCTTCCTGTACACAACTTGATCGCTTTTGCATTGACGGCATTAGATAGACGTGCGAAGATCATTGATCTGTTCTGAAAGATCACTTAAAAGAGCGGAGAAGAAGGGCTAACGTTGTATCCCTGTTGGTATCCGGTGGTCTGCTCGCAAGGATCTATGGCCAGTCCTAGTATTGGTTGACCTACACCACAACGACTAAGCTTGTTCAGCATAATACTTCTCGGTGCGACATCAAAGGCAGCCTTTAGGTCTGCGAATACAGCGTGCAGGGGGACCTTTTTAAGACAGCAACAGCTTTAATCATTACAATAACTCCCTGCAGACTGTCATCATTCGACTTTCTTTGCCAAAAACATGTGCTGTTTTGAGGAAAATCGCGCCTGTGACTTTCAGGCAGAAGAAGAGCTTATGCGTAAACACACTGAACAACGATTTGTACACGCAGCTCTTCTTTGCAATTCCTGTATATAAAGATGGACTCAGAGAATCGTTTCTCTAATTGAAATTGCCTTGGAAATGCATGGACATTCCAGGTAAGCAGGATGACGCCATTTGCAAGTCAATTATTAAATACGGCAGTCCATGGTGGAGTAAAAGGGGAGCTGTCTTAAGATGTTCGTTTCCCAAGAGGTTTTTCCCAAACACTTTTTGTTCATAAGTCAGGCGATGGCCAGCTGGGCCTCCTCGTAAATAATGGGGGCTTCCAAACGTAGCCTAGAAGAAGCGCAAATATTGGGGATATTGTGAGAGATTGATTAGGTGCTGGTGAACATTTTCTCAAAGTGAGTATATAGCTCATCTGCAGGCACAGAACAGCTCGTGAAGTTTCTAGTTCCTTTAAGACAGACGTGCGGTGTTTCCTATCGCGTAGAACTAACGCCCGTTCTTCCCTTTCAATAATCTAAGCGCTGCTTATAGGCTTTGCGCAGATTGCACCACGCTTTCTGCGAGACGCCGTTCTCGCGTGATACAGCGAGAAGCTGTATGACTATTCGTCAGCCAGAGTTGAACTACGCCGGAGAGCGACATGTTGACTTTCCTACCTAAGGAACGGAAGAAATGAGTTATAGAGGCTAACTCGTTCATAGAAAATCTTTCCAGCTTCTTGAGCGCCCTAAGCGAGTCGAGATTTTTGGAGCCAAAGAAATAGATTGATCGACCGGAGTATAAACAAGGATTCTTCCAATCTTGTCTAGTAGCTGTTCCGTGAAATCTTCAAAGTCGCTACTATACGTAGATCCCGATAAATGTAGGCAGAGTGTATGTAAGGGCGATGGTATTGTCATTTGGCAGCGTCTTAAACATCGAAGCACTAAGCATAATACGTCTCTCAAAGAAGCAAACTCGACAAAGTCGACTGCTGGTGTCTGACTCAACACTGACTCGATGTCCTTGTAGATAGAAACTTAGCTGCTGCGGCGCCCTCCGTTGCAAGGTCACATTGCCGGCTATCTCCGAATCGCAGACGGTGGTTGCCCTAATACATGATTTAGCGCCTTTTCCCAGTAGGACGGAGATACGACAAAGCCTGCAAATATATTGCGAGAGCCCTTGCTGTTCTAGTGCCTGACTCGTTGTTGACAGACACTGTATCCATGTAAGTTCAGATGCAGTCTATGCGCGGTACGCCGGAGTTCGCTGTGTAGTTTGATGCGTCTTATGCAGTTAGGATTTTCACTAACTGGGTTTGTGCTTGCTCTGTGTAGTGCTGTGTAGACAGCCCGCCTGATGGCAAAGTAGTGGCCGTTGACACTCCTTTGCGACGTGATAGACGTCATATTTCCCCAACACCGTCACTGATCACCGCAGAACAAGGAAATAGGAATGAACTACATCTGTTACGGAACAACTTGACTACATAATTGCCACGGAACTACTAATACAACTACAAGATGACGGAGCACAAGAACACACGTCCACACAGTAGCCGCGAACAGCTGATACTTGCTTTCCCATAATCGGACGTTCGTGGGAGCTACAAGGGTTTACAGATCCCGAAGGTGACTGCAAGGTGATCTGTTAAACTCGAGGGTGAAAAAACCCGCACGCCGCAGGGATCGATGATGCCATCTTGACAAAACACCTCATCGATGGTTGTATTAGCGCCAGGTGACGTTGCAGGAAATCTTGTGACATCTCTTAACAATTGCTCAAAGTTGTTGAGTATACAAATGTCACGGAATGTTCTCGTATTTTTTGAGAGTCTATCCCTTGCCGTGGGAGATATCAAATTAGTCTAATTTAAGTTGGGCAGACTTTGGTCGCCGACAATGACAAGAGGTAAGCTCAGTCAAGTAGTCGAGTGATTCAGTCATTCATTTTTTAGGAATGAAACGAATTATTTGTTTCCGCCCACAGAGAGTAAAGCTTGTTTGTTTCGTAAGTATTAAGTCTGAAGTCGATCCAATAGTATCAAGTGGACCAAGAACACTCGCGAGGTCTAGAATTGTGGTTGTTGTTTATTTTTTTACAACAATAAGGTAAGCGTGCTTCAGTAAAAACGAATTCCAGTTTATGAGTAACAGCCGCCAATCGTCGACTCAGTGGTTGTCATAAATGTCTATCTATACCAGTCCTCTGATTCAGTTACATACAAGTGTTCAAGGTAAAAGTGCCTCTAATATTCCACTTTATTTACCGTCTACGTTCTTGTATTAAAAAACTCGTGATTTATTGTTAACAACGAAATGAGCTAAAACGTGACTCGACAGTGGCGACGGTGGTCCTCCTTATCCAGTTATACGTGCCCTAATAGTCCATCCCAGTTATTGGCGCTTCAAACAAGTTTCGGTTTGGGCACACAATACTTGCGCTCTCTGATTGCATCGCTGATCTACATCATCACTTCCTTGGTCTGAAACGCTTCGGCATCAATAGAGCATCAAACGTGCGAAGCAGTCCTTTGTTGTCAGTAGTGTAAGACGAAATGAGAGGAGGAAGGACACTCTCACCTTCTTGAATACATCGTACCTACCCTGACGGGCAAGGAAGTTGACGCACGTGCTCTCGCTGTTACTCCGACTTCGCTTATATACTGGTAGATTTCCGTTTGACAGCGTTGAGTAATCGCACTGGATGTGATGAGCGTTGAAGAGTAAAATATTCAATTCGTGACAGAATCAAAATTATTTTACCATTATGAACAACGTCATCAGAGAGTTGCTTCTCTATACGCATTGAGCATAAGAACCCTAAAAGTAACCGGAAACAAAGGTTTAATATCTGCTGCAGGCAATGCTATGCTTCTCTTGTTTAATCAAATTCAAACCGGTGGTGGGCGGGATCGTCCAGAATCTATAATGAACAGTCAATTCAGCTATTAGTAATCATAAACCAGCAAACTCGCTGTTTAATGTGAAACGGGATACATAGTCAACACCCGGTATGTTCTGCATAACATGAAAAATCGCGTTAATTACTGCCTTCGTCCACTCGGTGTAACATTAATTTTAACTCTACAAGCACGCAGGAATGCAGCTAAAAGTAGTTAATTAATTACTTCGAGCCAACCACATCATCGGTGATAGGTCAGGGATCTGTTGTAGAGCAGAGGTAAGCCCTAGGAAGAGTTTTGTAAACAAAGTGGAGACTGGAGGACTAAAGTGCATTATATCTAAAACTATATATTATGTAAAAATGTTACCTTATCTCGCATCTGTATAGTTCTATATTGTGTGTATGTACCTAAGCAATACGTTAACCATGCCAGGGTTGTAAATAATTAAAAAACGAAAAAATTATATATATATATATATATATATATATATATATATATATATATATATAAATTCCTAAACAGTAGATATTCTGCAGTAACAAATGCAAAATGCTGATACCGGCTATCGTACATTTTACCCTTCCCAGGAAAATAAACAGCCCACATCTCAATGCGCTAACTCAAATGGCCGACCCATTAATTCTAGTTACTTTCTAGTTATACATACATGGCGTTAAGGTTTTTACGTCTGACAACCAGACAAACATCAATAACTACATCAGTGCATTATCTAGTTCTAAGATTTCGATTTAGAAAAATTAAGCCACCGTAATCGTAAAGCAAAAGAAGGAGAAAGCTAACCTCGTCTCAACGGCGGCTCGTACGCCCAAGACTGTGGTACCTGTCTTTTAATAAAAGCACTCCGCTCATCTCAAGACCTTAGACTTTAATTGTAGTAAGGAAGGCGCAGTAAGCAATACTCATCACGTACCACGCGAGGAGAAACGGAAGCCACACGATCAACAAATTGCACATGCCGACGGATCTCCTACACCTCCTACACAAACAATTAAGCAGAATTTATTTAAGGTTTACTCGATTTTTGTCTTCCGATCCGTCTCTCAAACAGGAGCTCGTCTTTTCGGGTCTTTTCGGGAAGACTGCTGTTGGATGAGTCTGTAGATTCACACCGTGAACAAGTAGAAGACTAGCAGGGGAGGCGTGTTTTATTTTCAAAGGTTCACACAGATCAGAGGCGGGGGAGGAGGAGTCAAAGATGACGGCTTTGAGGAAAAAGCCCTTTCGTATTTTGCTATGCATCTTATTCAATTTGATATTAAACGGGAATAATATCAATTTGCGTATTTCATGGCCTCACTGGTTTTGATGAAGAAGTAAGTGTTAGTAGCCTAACTCTGTGCGGTAGCGCTTATCTGTATAATGCTTACATAGGTCAAGGGTATATTCATTCTAACGGCCAGAGACGCTATCTGTAATATACCGTACACCGATAGGATGTCTGCTAAAACCTCCACACCAATTTCAATTTCAGACAGCCACCATATTTCATCGACCGACTGCAGTAAGCCGATTAGCAAGCTCCATGTCGGCTAATCTATTGGAGAAGCATCTTTCAAAAAAAAAAGTGGAAGTTTTTTGCTCCTAAAATACTCGCTCAACGATACGTATTTCACGTGTGTCGCCCAAATGCGTTAAAAAAAAACAACAAAAAACAACTAGTTGTCAACGGGTGGCCGTAAATGGCAGCTATCTTAGGTGTTTTGTGAGACTTATCAGAATTACATGCCAGGCGAACGTAGGCAGATATCGGCGTATTGAAGATGTTGGCAAACAAAATCCGCTGTGAAGCCATACCGC
>QVRM01007085.1:0-145000 GCA_003439945.1 Dermanyssus gallinae | reverse complement strand
GGGCGCAACCAAGAGGGCTGAGCGTCTCCACCCCTCAAACGACTCTGACGAACAAAATAATGCCGAGTGAATGATCGAAATCTCACACGGTGGAGACAGACAGACAGCAGGCGAAGGAGGAGTAGTTGTACTCGTAACAACAAAAAAAACAACAACAACAACAACAGCAACCACAGCAACAACAACAACAGCAACCACAACAACCACAACAACCACAACAACAACAACAATAACAACAACGCCAACGAGCAGCAGTTCCCGTAGTAGAAGAGGTAGCAGTAGAAGAAGTGGTAGAAGTGGACGTAGCAGGTGCCGTTGTAGAAGTTCCAGTAGTAGTTGTAGTAATAGTTCTAGTGGTGGAGGTGGTGGTGGTGATGATGATGATGTTGGTGGACCGCGGTTGCGTAGTCGTCCGCTGAGATAGTGGTGCCGTCATCAGTTTGATTTATGGACTACGAAACGGGAAAAGCAGCCGGTGGCATCAGTATTCCCGTTTATTATCTTCCCATTCTTGTTCTTCTTCTTCGTCTGCTTCTTCATATTTTCCTTATTCCTCTCCTCCTCCTCCTCCTCATCATCATCGTCATCATCATCATCATCATTATCCTTTCTTGTCCTCTCGCCCTAATTTTTTCTCCTTCTGTTTGTCGTCGTCGTCGTCGTTGCCGTAATGGCTGGTCGTTTTCGTCTGCCATTTTTTCATCGTCTTTTTCCTTGATTTTTCTTCTTGTCTGTCACACGCGCTCCCTCTTCCACCTTCTTCTGGCTGCTGGCAGCAGAGGCGGCGACAGCAGAAGCAGACGCAGCAGCTGCAGCAGCAATGAACGGTCACCCACCGCTACCGGTGAAGGCCGTGCAATTATGATCGACCGGCGGGCACCTCTGTCGTCCACCAACTACTACTACTACTACTACTCCGTCCTCCGTTACTACTACTGCTGCTACTAGCTACTGCTGTTGCCACGGCTTGGGGGTTTGGTTGGAGGTTGGTTGACACGACTATGGGGGTGACGATTATGGAGGTGATGATGATGGTGCTAGTGATGTTGGTGGCGGGGAGGGGGGGGGGGTGATGGAGGTGCGTAGGTTGGAAACTACAATATTCTTCATTTGACTTCTTGATTCAGCCTACGTTATTGCAATTTGAGAGCAAAAAATCGGCGAAACGAAGACGACAAGAAAAATTCCACGAAGGAGCAAGTAGTGAGAGAACACAAGTGTGAGAGCGATAACTGGAGAGATAGAGAGAGAGAGAGAAACAGAAGATGGTATTGATGTCACATTTGCGAGCCACATCATTCGTAATACGCTGTAACAGATAACGTATAGCATTTGATTATCGCGTACATTGTTACAGAGGTGCTTTTAACTGTATATATATATATATATATATATATATATATATAGAGAGAGAGAGAGAGAGAGGATGGAGAGAGAGAGGAGCCTAGAGGATAGCATACCAGAGTGCTGTGTACAAGTAAAACTTTGTTATTATTTTGGTGCGTTTGGCTTTCTGTTGCGAAAGAGTTCCGTTTAACAGGGTGGGCACACATACGAAGCCGTACGCATAACGATCAGGACGTTCGGAGCGGCCTGCCGTGCCATTCAAATGTTAACGCCTTTTGAAGCGGATTCCAGCGAATGTGGGCACATTGATTAGCGGCGTCTAAGAAAGCACATGAAAAACGTCGCCGCTTAGATTTGCAAATCAGCGGATGCGACAGAGCGGAACGCACCTCGCGCGTGGGCACGTGCGTGGTGAAACAAGGTTTCAAGGGACAACGAACGCTGTACGCCAAAACATTTTCGCAGGCGTCAAACATCACCCAACGCAGACGGTGCAAAAGGTGGGCAAGTGCAACAGAGTCAGTAGAATTGAAAGGAACTGAAAGCAGAGATCTGTCCAAAGCAGTCCGGGTTGAGAAGACGGTTAGCAGAGATAACAGCTAGTAGTGAGAACGAAGCCAGCAAGTGTAATATATTCATAAACAGAATTGACGTATCGTCATTACTTCTGCACTACTATGGCAAGTTTCCACGAAGTTATACCCACAAGAGTCAACAGAGATCCGGGACAGATGCCACGTTACTGACTGAGCGGTGCAGCGTGTGTCGCTGAGATCACTGGTTAAACTGGGATGATTCATTGTGCATACGTGTGTGCCTCTTGAAATTGCAAAAATAAATAATATCATCATTTCATCAAAACCACCAAATCAAGGTTTTAACCGCGTGTACATGGAGCTCGGGCAATAAAATGCAACAATTATACACGTCCTACACGTCCTCAAAAAACGAACGACAAAGGACTATTTAAAGCAGTGAGAGTGCCGGGCCGAGGACTCGAAGGAAGAGACAGCGGAGGCTTTTCGAAGAAGGGCAAGCGAAGCAAGAAGAAGTCTGCCTTACTCCTAAGCCACAAAGGACCTTTGTGGTAACCCTAGATACGTCTGGCCTTTTAGAATAGCGATATTTATATGAATTTGCAAATTAGGTTAACGTTGCACAACTAAGCACGTCGTGTTGCTTGCCGTCAATATATAGGTGGGCTCATCGTAGAGTTGAAATTAAGAGTCTGCAGGTAAAAGTCAACAGGGCAGCATCCATCCTCTTAGCGGATGCAATGGGAGGTCTGGAAGTGATCTATATCTGTTGTCAGAGATAACTAAAACGTTATGGACCAGACGATGAAAAGAGAGCGAATACAGTGGTCTGGTGACTAAGTCGATGATAGAACTTGGTGAATCGAGACAGAGACCGTGGGGGCGAAAATGTAGGTAGAAGTTGATGGGGAAGCGGTACTTAATAGGTGATATAGTTTTTTAAAGGGACCTGAGATAAAGTTGCCAATTATTTTGGGGTCCTCGAACATGAAGATAATCTTAGTGATTACTCATACAACACATTTATACAGAAGTAAGAGCGAGCCAAGAGTTAAGGCGTTCACAGCATGGCGCCAATCGCCAAAGTGATCTGCTTAAAGGATGATGAAAAGTGCTGGTTAGGAGAGATCATTGACAGCAGAAGCCTTCGAAAGGCCAGTGAGAAGCAACAATGACTTTGATATACCCGCGGCAATGACACGCTACACTAGTGGGCTTGAAAACCATGCTACCTGCGCCACCGGGAACGCCTTACACGTTATTGTTCCTGACTCTCGCTAGGAAGGTGAGAACCAGACTTAGTTCTATATTGCACTAAGCAAAGTGTCTTAACATTAATATCTTTGCTGAACCGGTCAAGCTGAGAAGTTCGATTTAAAGCAACGACATTCATCTGCTTTAGCTTCAGGTATCCTTCTATAAAATAGCAACTAATGCACCGTCCCGCGTTGTTACATGGGTTAGCAGACTTACCCCTACGTGGGGGAGAGGTGCGGCGTGATACTTACAAGTACAAGATACCCCGTAACTTGCACATAAGCACGACGTGCTGGGCTCGTGAAAGCCGTTCGTCTCTCGTAACCTGTGGTGAAGTGTAATCTACCCCATAGTGGGCCACAGCATGTTGGGTCGTCCTGGTCAAGGACTCCTAGGAATATTTTTTCTCTTTAAGCTCCGTTGTCTTTAAATTGAGCTGAGAAAAGAACGCGCTTGGGCTCTCCTTCGCGCGCGGTCTGTAAGAAAGGTGGTAGTTCGGCTAATCCTTTGCAGGATTCCATCTAGAAGGCGTATCCTTTGGAGAGGCCACCCACACTTTGTACCAACCTACGTAGGACCCTATATTCAAATGTTGAGTCAGGCTTTGAGTGGTTCCCCAAAAGTTCAACAAATTCTGTAAAAATGCATCTTAACGAAATTGCACTAGCCAATCGCACACATATCACGACTTCCAAGTAAATCGCGTGTATATATAAATTGGGTGTATTTCCAAGACCGATTATACTCAGATATCGAAACGACTCATATTTTCAATCTACGGCTGATGTCATAAAAGATGTTCCGAGCAGAAGAAACTATTAAATGTTTAACTGTTTGCAAATACAACTAACTTGTGCATAGTGGCATGAATTAAACTAGGCGTCGAATGTTCATCCGTGTCTTCGCCGCAATCGGGTTTGTATAGGTGTATGCCACTTCTTTTGCTTCAAACATCTTGTGGTTTGATATCGGAGACGGCTCTCGTCAGAGGCATTATTGTTGTGCTCGGTAACTAACTCGGTAATTGCAAGTATACGTGTACGTCTATGTAGCATCGTCCAGCTTAAGCCGGGCTTTCTCATTCATGTCGGTACCTTGGTGCTTTGAATGAGGGTAGTTAATAAGGCCTTGCACAACGCTGTTCACTACTGTTGGTTCCACACTTGACAACAACTAACGCTAAATGACCTTGACCATTTAAAGCTAAAGCCCTTGACCATTTAATGTATACATAGAGAGAGAGAGAGAGTAGTGATGGTAACGCTAAAGTTAGCGTTACAATCACTACTCTCTCTATATATACATTAATGGATCAAGGGCAAATCTGAACTTGATCACCGTAACGACTCTAGCATTCGTTTCCTATTATAAATATTCCCAATATCCCAATATCGAGAATAGTCTAGTTAGAATAGAGAACTGTTTCATTTAATAAGTTTATAAGTTGCAGTTTCTATCAACAGTTTATATAGGTTAATGTTTTATTCAATTGCATTTTAGAGCAACATAGAGACGTTAAAATCAGGTTATAGGTTTGTAGCGCAAGGTGCCGATACTCGCAGTATTGCCTTCGAACCACGACCATAACGTTCGCCCACTTTGAACTTTAAACAATGCTACTTCTGACAGGTGGCGAGTTCATTGTTTGGCCTGAAATAGACCTCTCGACGCTTCGTCTCACTCACTTTCAAACTTTTAGAATACCGTTTAAGTTTGGAACGTTCATAGACCCTTATTCAAATAGGATGACGGAACTGAATGTTGCAAAGCATTCACAATAGGATATGCTCGTATTTACATATATACGTAGGGGCCTAATTAAGTGATTGCAATTATGCAAAATCTATGACAGAGTTCATCTAGGTCTTTATTTTTCTGTCGAGGTATAATTATTCTTTAGATTTTGATCTGATTTCCCCCAATTTCTGTACACTGAATATAATCTGAATGTTGTAAAGCATTAGCACTAGGACATTCTCGTATATACGCAGATACGTAGGGGCCTAGTTAAGTGATTGCAATAATGCAAAAAATGTGTCAAAGTTTATTTAGGGATTTATTTTTTGTCGAAGTGTAATTCTTTTTTAGGCTTCAATGTGATTTCCACTAATCTATATACATTTATTGAGGCCACGGATTTACATATACATAGATACATGCATTGAAGCACAGTCCTATCTTGCGTTTTCCAATTTCTCCCGCTCTACCAACTCCTTGACTCCAGATGCGGCGATAGGCCTCACACTTATCGGCCCTGTAAGCTGACGCGTTGTTGTGTTGAAGAAGTATCGCCCATGAGATGCCTTGCAGCTCTTCGTGGTGAGCACAGTGGGTAGTTTCAATAGGCATTCTTTCGGGAGTGCACCAATTGCTCGTCAATGTACTACCACCTTCTTTCAGTTGGCCACAACTTCACTTCTGGAGAGGAAGATGGCGACCATCACCTTACCAGCCAACCTTCGGCGCTTTACTCTTCCGATGGACTCCGGAATTCCTAATTGGGGGTTGTAAAATACACCCTCGCCGTCTATTGAATTTGGCTAGACATTCTCGATTATTCGAAAACAAACGCGCCCTCTTTTACTATTTATATCCCGATAACTGACGGGGTAGGTACCTAACAAGCCGATTTTCTAGTTAATACAAGGATAGTTTAAGAGCACATTTTTTAGAGATATGGTTCCATCCGCAATGCTTGATCGAAGCTCTTCGAGCGAAACTCTCTAATGAACGCAATCCTCTAAAAACCCTCTAATTTACTTAATCCGCAGGAAATTGCACAACATTGTTATTGCACGCAGCCCGTTTTTGGGGTACGGCTTGTGTGCTACCGAAATGCTTGCGTTTGCCATTATCCCACAGACACTCCGTCTGTAAGATAACAACAATCGCAAGCATGTCGACTGGAATTTTCTACTCAAACAGCTCTGGGCCAGTCGGCCAGTTTTAACCCGTTTTAACCAAGCACTCACACGTTCCCTATGCGGGAAAATGCAAAAATGCCTTAATCCCCATGCATGTACATAATTACGGGTATATCTATACATATATATAAATATCACACAATAAATATAAATATATATATATATATATATATATATATATATATATATATATATACTCTGATATCTATACATATATAATTGTCTAAAGCGCTATCGGCGTTAGCACTGGTGGGGTAGACCTTAAGTTGGCACTCGGCTGGGTTAATGGTAGTATACACCATCACGTGCTGAACATTACAAATGGCATGTTTTTGTCAAATCTTTTGCTCAGCTTGCTATGTTCTTATTAATCTGAGCATTCAAACCTCGTCGCTATTTGCTATCCCAACTGAGTCGGTTTATTCGGCAGTGGATAGCGGTGCCTTGCTTCGTTATGCTAACGCTGCAGTTAGAGCTCGAAGATTAACGATTGACTCTATGTTATCAACCAACATTCTTAGTAGCCAGACGCTCTTTGTTTACTGCCGAACGTTGGTAGATAACATAAGTACAACAAATAATGGTAGCACAACGCAAACGTATTATTATACAGCTGTGGAAAATTCAAACTATTATTGAGATAGTTTACGCAACACTTAACAGGGCCATTTTGTAAGTAGCTTGATAACAATATTCGTAGGTATTTGCAACTATCTAGCCTTTGTTGTACAATACAGACGTTGATCTGCATTTGCAGACTGTTATTGGTATAAGTAAGTGTCTCACATCACGCCTCGAGACTTTGTCCATACCTAGTTGCTTTTTGTTTCTATAATTGTATAATAACTGTGACAAAAGGCTCAAATACTATTTACTACAATGTGTTCAGTAGGATATTTGTTTGCGGGCTTATGGTTAAACTATATATATATATATATATATATATATATATATATATATATAGTTTAACCATATATACACGTATTTAGGCGAGCACTGCCGAGTGTACAAACGTATTGTAAATGAGTAATAAATCATCACATTCGTTTCTATATATATATATATATGTATACATATATGCAGAGTTACGTGGACACCAGGCGGAGGCGTGCTCCACAGTCTGTAATGTGCGCTTACCAGTTGTGTGTCTAGATTCGCTGCTGGAGCGACTGGCACGGTGAAGGGCGTTATCAGTGGCGCCCAAGTGAGACACCACTGGGACACTTATTTGAAGGTGGATGCGTGGAGGAGGCCTCCATTGAAATTCTACAAAAGAGATAGCAATAAATTATGGGAGCATAAGGCGCGGCGCGAGGTGCCCGTTACCTGCAGCAGACAACTCTGGCATCATTTGTCTTATACGCTTCGGTTGTTTCTGGTTGTTTCCAGCTGAAACGTCTTGCGACGAATATGCTTGTTGTGTCCTATAAAATTTATCATTTTAAATGCAGCCAGAATATAAGAGAGACGAGCAGAACCAACCAACCAACCGTCGAAGGCTGTTGTCGCAGCAACGCTACAGAACGATTGTTGGCATTGTTGTCATCAGCAATCATGTAATCATTAACGTTAATCTGTCAAACAGCTATCGAAGATTAATCTTTACCCGACAGCACCTTGGATAGGTGCAGTCTGTCTAGCAAACCTTACAGAACAATATGTCTGCCTAATCGACGCAAAAGCAGCATAGACGAAAGTACTTTGGCGCTGAACACGCGCTTTACTGTTTTACTGTCAGAACCTGCAAAACCTAGTAACGTCTATCTTGCTACGTAGTCATTGCTAGTCAGATAAAGTCGTTTAGTTTCGCTGTGTGTCGAATTATTTGACAGACCTTAGCCCTTTTTATCGTTAGTACAGTCAAGTGATAAGCACCTGTATTCAAGAGTCACAGTTCCGTCTATACACGCTCGAGTCTTTTTGTTTGTTGGATTAGTAATTATTTCCACTTCCTCTTCTATGGACATTTTTGTCTCAATCTAAGAGTAGGTAAGCGCGGTGCAACAATGCGTTTTTGTCCTGCTTGCTCCTCTAAAAAAGAGGCTACCAGCCAATGGCAGCATTTTGTTTCTGAATATCATAGCCTATATAGAAAATATTGCGATGATTTATTAATCATTTGCACACTCGGCAGTGCTCGCTTCAATAAAAATGGTGGTGAAAGTTGTCACGTGGAGTTAAGGATCAGCTGTCCGTGTCCTTGCTTGATGGCAGCCCCCGCTCTTATGGACTCGGTGCGAACGGTATATCCTCAAGGTTTCTTGCAGTGTTAAGACGGTACGATCGATAAGAATTCTCTTCGTGACGCCGAGCCCCAAGAGCGTACTCGCAGATTCGGAGTCCCATACACCACGCATAGAGATAGTCATATATCCGAATCTGCGAGGTTTTTGCGGGTAGGCGAGCGCCGCTCTTAGGAACTCGACGTCATATTTGGTGATCTTGTCCTGCCGCGCTTTTGCCAGGTTCCTGTTCGGGCCGCAAACCTCGGCATCTAAAACTCAGACCTCGGTAGGTGTTGTTATTAGAAGTCGGGCTTTAGACCCGGTATGCCCGGTCGACGGAATACTCGCTTACGAACCATCTCATGATCCCTCTCGCGGAGAAGACGCGCCACGCGATCACAGACGTCGTCATGTCTCTTTATAGTTTGTGTGTTGTATCGCACATCTGAGCGACATGAGCCAACGTCTCAGGCGCATGACACCCATGCCAATCTGGCACGCGTTGATAGTGTGTTGATCCTGAGCTTTAGTAGGTTTAAGTACTCCTTACCAGATAGACAGGGCATACCCTTAATCCAGTAATGTACAAAGAGCGTTTTGTGTGCTTTTTTAAAATGTGCCCCATCGGACGTGTTTTGTAGTTGTTGAGACCAGTAATCGGTCTCTTGTGTAGCGGTCTCAATGGAGGTTCCCAAGCGCTCGCAAAGTCTTGTTTTCGCAAGATCTTTTGTTGAAGTGGGCGGTGGTTAGCATCCATTGGGCCCCAGGGTGAATGAAGTGCTGTAGTGCTGTCAGACGGGAGAGGCGGAGTCTGGGGATAAATGTTTAGAGGCAGGGGATGTCTAGACCGCCGAGTGCTTTGTGCGTGTACAGGTAGGCGTTCGGCACCGAGTTTTCGAGCTTGAGCCATTTTAACTTAACAACCTTTCTGATCTCTTTATCTAGGTCGCTAAGGAGTGCGTAAGATGGTCTAGGAGCGGAGACCAGTTTATATAGGAGGCGGGGAATGAGAAAGTCTTTTAAAAATATGAGTTTTTGGGGGAGCTTAAGGGGAGCTATCGTGAGTCTGTTGAGTAAATTAAGGAGTATATCCTTGGTGGAGTCAACTCTGCCATTGCTGTCAAAGTTGACTCCCAGATAACTCCATCGATCGCTCATTCCTTTAGCTGGCAACTGCCGATATCCAACGTTAAATTCTGGTACGGTATTAATAAAACCTATACCTTTCTTCCTATTAAATATGTGGGAGATAGTAAAGCTTTTATTGGTATTAATTTCAAGGCCTCGGAAATTCAAAAGGGGGTCCGCAATATTAAAAAGCCGTTGGAGAGTAGATTTCGTGGAGGCTAGGAGGATGAGATCATCCGCAAAGGCTAAGACCATAAGGCGGAAGTCATCAGTAAATTGATACCCGATATCAGTTTTGTCTAATTTTAAAAGAATGTCGTCGAGAACTAGATTAAATAAGAGGGACAGAGGATCTCCCTGCCTAACACCCCTAGTTGGCCGAAATGTGCGACATTCTTGTCCAAATTAATCAATACCTCTGGGTATCCGCGTGCCAAGTGACCACAGGACGGAATCATGACTTACTATGTCGAACGCCTTACGGAGGTCGATTGAGGCGAATCTGAGCTCACGTCCTGCACACTTGGCACCGATAAGGAAGCCATCCAGAACCGCAAGATTCTCGAAGATACCATTATAGGGGAGAAACGCTTGCTGGATTGGGAGAAGCTTAATAGAGTTCTGGAGGAGTCTAGAGAGAATTTTGTTAATCGTTTGTTGTAAGTGATGAGCTAATAGATAAAGGTCGCAGGTCGCTTGGGGATGTGGCATTGTTAATTTTAGGGATGAACGCTAAGCGAGCAGTTTCATGGGCTGTGGCAATATCGCTAATTAGTGGTATGTTAAGAAGACAACTGACTACTTCTAACGGGAGTTTACGGAGCGACGAAAGACAAATCCCGTCCAAGCCTCGTGTTGGCCCATATATATATATATCTTTTTTTTTGTGCGTGCTTTATGTTAAACAATATTTAATATGCCACAAGTGTATTACAAAAATGTTATACACAAGAGTCCTCATTAACTTTCGCCAGTTGTTTCAGCATACATTTTCCATTCAACGCGCAATTTAGAATGCCATGAGCTCTCTACAAGTTAAAAGGAGCACTATCGACCCTCCATACATACTTTTGACATGTTTTTCGCATATTTAAGCTGTTTTAATATGCAAGGGGCTTCGGGAATATCTGGTGCATATACGTTACTGCCAGCTGGCAGTGAATAGTGCGGAGCGCCTAAACTTACTAAGCCCGTATTTCATTTAGTGCAAGAAAACTTTAGATATGTGAGCATATCCGACCATCGGTGCATAAGTGATATTCCTAACGGCGATTGGGAACGGTCTGGAATAAAAAAACAACCTATTTGAAAATGTTTTTTTAAAGGGACGGCAGCTAAGTCTACTCTGCTTTTTATTTAATGTTTTATATGTTAATAACTCTCTCTGCCTTTATTTAGGACATGAGAGTCTAGCCTGGGCGTTCGTGGTTCCAAACGATGTGACTGCACACATACATATTGTACATGATTGCATATATGTAAACCTTCGAGTTGTCCCTCCACCGGCGAGCAGAACGGGTGCTGTCTACTGGGGTTTGTATCAATGCGACCAGGTGGAACGTCCGGTTATTGGGTGTTTAGAGTTAATAAATTGTCACAGATATTAGTCGCGCTCGGTTAGCAGATTGAATATGGCAAATAAACAAAACTAAGAGCTTTATGAAGAGAAAATGGCAAACAAAACAAACTAAGAGCTTTGCAAAGAATCAAACAACATGGCGTCATCATACCATTACAAGACTGCTACGTCGTTTCTTTTGTCCAGTGCAGCCGGTATTGCAGAGAAACACGGAATTACTTTTTGGAGTGGAATCTATTTCGGGCTTTCAAACACACGAGACGCTGCGTGCAGTGCGTGTACTGTAAACCACACTGAATATTTAACATAAATAATTTTACCAGTATTCCAGCAGTGAGATTAAATCATGGAGATAAACAATTTATTAATAAAAAGTAGAAATAACTGAACTGCCCAGGTTAGCCAGACTGTGTTTTTTAATGAGATATCACAAAGGTTCGAAAGCCTTTATAGTGAAAGCTCTAAACTGTAAATGAGGTAATTCAGTAAACACGCCCAGGATAAACACACGCCCTAACTACAACAAAATGCTTGAATTTTAAACGTAGGCTTCTTACAAAAACGCGCTTTTCTTAAACTGTTATATCGTGGTTACAATTCATGTGCGCACAAACTTATGAGTGTGTGTAGGCAACAAAAGTATTTTTCTGATTACATTATGAACTACATTTAACGCTTGTAGATATTATGTTTGTGGGTAAAATTGAGAAAACTGCATGCAGCACTTGCGTCAACGTTGATATAAAGGAGCTTTCGTCTAGATCTGAAGAACAATAAGGTGAAACTTGTTGTTCTTCAGAATTGTCCTGATATTGAATTGTTCGTCAACGTGCCACATGTTGCATACAAGAAAGCTGTATGATCGGATACTGTTCAAAACGGTTATAGTTGGCTTTATATATGGCGTTATATGTTAGTACTGTACAACTGTGCTTTATAGTTTATTAGATTATATTAAATAATACATTGCAATATAAACCGCTGGCGGCCGAATCAACATCAAGGCCATAAAGAGTGCTGCCAACGATGCTGAAACAAAAGTACAGACTGTACGGGTTTTTTATAACACCTCCCCATGCCAAGCAGAGGCCGTCAGCCAGAGCTGTCGGATTATTATTATTATTATTATTATTATTATTATTATTATTATTATTATTTTTTATATATATAAATTTATTATTTATTCAATATTTCGGTGTTTCTCTACAATTGTGGGATCTAAACGTGTACCTGCCTAGGCTCACCCCCGCTCCTCAATCCATGGAGCCGATGACAGCGGCGGCGTTTCCCCTACACACTGCGAGCGAGAGTTGCTGACGTAAAAACTCACCCTCGCGCTGGTCACCCGTGTTAGCACTTATTTTGATACCTAGGTCTTTGAGGAAGATACTTGTGTTTTTGCTGATTGGACCCATCGTTTCCATGGCGACGGGTACGAAGTGGTATCTTTTCTCTAGGTCAGAGTAGTTGCGCTTTTTTGCGATCTCAGCATGTTCGGCAACCCACCCTGACCATGGCGGAATGGTGACGCCGTCGGGTCTTTTGTCGTCTTCGAAGCCCAACCTGGGCTCTAGGGTGCTTGGTATGCCGGCTCTACGAAGAGGAGAGAAAAATTATTATTATTATTATTATTATTATTATTATTATTATTATTATTATTATTATTATTATTATTATTATTATTATCTAATGTCAGACGTTGCAGTAAATACCCGCCCTCTTGTCTCCTGTAGCAAGCGCCAATCTTTTCCCAACATCCTTGAGCAGTTTCGTCGTGAGCGACCCAGGCCCCTCCAATGTCTTGAATGCAAGCGGTGAGATTAAGTGTGGGTAACCGATGCTTGAATATTTTCTGCACTTGGCTGCTTCCGCTAGGGCTACCGCGTGTCCAGGGCGGGCTGCGCTCGTACCGATTATTGAGGGGGCTAAAGAGTCGGTTACGGTCGCGTCCCACACCAGCATTTGGCCCCGCTCGAAGGGGGTCAGGGTCATTACATCAGGTTCCTTCCATCGTCTCTGACTAATCTAGACGGCTCCAAAATGCATGGATAGCCTGCCGATCGAAGCCCTCTGTTAAATGTCTCGTTCAACGCCGAGTGGCGTGCGATTCTGCCTGAACTCTGGAGACAGGAGAGTCCAAGGCGACCTAGGGAGTCGACCTCGTCACCGCATCTGCACCGGTGTGGGGAGACTAACTCTGCTCCCAGCCTCAACCCGACTAGTATTCGTGTAGACTCGTCGTCCAGGAGGGTACCCAGCTAAGGGCTCGGGAGGGCGTGCAATCATGCACCTGAACCCGGTAAAGAAACCGCCTGTAACCTCGCTTTGTTAGTGAACGTGGTTGCTCGGTCCCATAAGCCATTCCATCGACCGTCGTTTGCCAGTTCTGACCATGCGCGCTGAAGAAAAGGGGTCTCCGGTAGAGACCCGCAAATTGCAATGGCGGCATTTTGCGTCCGTTCAAGTGTAACCGGGAAGTTTGCAGCCGCCTGGGGGTCCAGGATAGTTTCAACGCCACTAGCCGCAGAATGCAAGGATGCGATGTGTGCTGCGACAGAAAGTGAAACTGCTTCCGGCAGGCCCAGAGAATTATTATTATTATTATTATTATTATTATTATTATTATTATTATTATTATTATTATTATTATTATTTAAATGTTACAATTGTGAGGTGTGAACGTGTACTCCTTGTCTTCTTCTAACTCCTAAATATTATTCCATGGAACCGACAATACAGCCGGCGTTTCCTCGGCACACTGCAAGCGACAGCAGTTGCCTTAGAAACTCGCCTTTGCGCCGATTCCCTGTGAGATCTGTAATCCGTTAACCCAGCTCACTGATGAATCTCTTGGTTCCCTTGCTTACTGGGCCCGTTTTTTCCATCGATATTGGCACTACGATATAACTTGTCTTCAGTTCTTCGTACTTGCGTTTTTTCCATTATCTGCGCGCTCGGCAACCCATCCCGCTTCTAGTGAACTGTGGCGTATATACGAGGGAGCCACTGTACAGGACACTGTAGCACCCATACCAAGCATCTGCCGTTAGCCCATAGCAAGATTGTTACACCGTCAGGTCTTTTGTCGTCATGAAGTCCTAATCTGGGCTCGAGCGTGCTTGGTATACCCGTTCTGCGTAAGGCTCTTCTTATAATTGCATTGATTTCAGCGTGTCTAGAAACTCTACCATGGCTTTTGATGCAGCTAAGAAGGCGAAGTCCATCCTCAGTTACTGTGGTACCACATGCGCGGCAACTGTAGGGGTTGCAAACCGGGGCACCTATTCGAAGAGCTGTTACCATGCGGAATGAGGTGTTGTCCAGCATGGTACTTAGCTGCGGAAAAGGGAGACACTTTAGAAAGCCTCCACTAAATGTGTCCCGTGCTGCCAGAAAGACAGCTTTTTCCACTGGAGATTGGAGGCTGTCTAACAGCTCTTTAGCTGCAGCGCTGCATCTGTAGTAGTCCAATGCATGCTGTGTGGGACGTTCTTGCCAGGGGCCTGGTCCAATTGTTTGTCTAGCTATTAGCTCTGCAGCGTCTTTGATTATTATTATTATTATTATTATTATTATTATTATTATTATTATTATTATTATTATACAGCACCTTCAGAGCTTACGTAGCCTCGATATGGCGCGTACGTATATAATACCGCTTAATATGAAATGTATATGAGCGCCGCTAGCGTCGTAGGATATGGCGAAGAGGCAGGCAACCACTGAGAGGCGATAGCTGAAGTACTCTGTTCAACTTCGGCCGACTGCATGCATCATACATGAAGGCACCGTTTGTCTCAAGGGAGTCGCGCCACAGGAGCAGAGGACGACCGCCTGCGTAACCGGCCAAACATGTCTGAACTTTCGTTTGGGCAAGATTCTGACAAACGAAAACAAGTCGCAAACGTAAGTAAAAATACGACCGACCAGTTTATGGCAAAATAGATGCTTAGCGTGCGAGTTGTTTCCCCGTTTTGCAACCGCTTTTCTGTTGGTATATATAGCGTATGCCGCATATTGTCAATAAGTTGCCGAAAAAAATATTGCAATACTTTACGGAGGCCTAAACACAAGCAAACAGTATAACACACATGGTGAATGTTAGTCAAAAAAAGTCAATGCGGCGGGGGAGAGAAACATTGTGCAAGTACACATCCATCTATTCATAACAATAACAAGCAGACACATTATTTTCCTAATACAGAGTTCCCGTGGCAAGTTATAAAATACTTCGTGAACACGAGAGAACACACTTAGCGAACAACGTTTGTACAACAGTACTTCGGCGTCCTAATTATTTTTATTAGGCTTGTATAGTCTTATTAAAGCTTATATCTGACACACGCTTTCTTGAAGAAGGCGTTGTTAATAATCGATAGCTACGATGCTAATAACGATTATAAGTAGTACTACCGAGAGCCTTTTTTAATTAACATTCAGGACAAAGCTACGATATCTAGAAATTCAGAAGTTGAACTGCTTTCTCTCATGGTGCTCTTCATATAGTAAGGGCTCAAAGGCTATTAGGGTGTTGGTGAGGCATGCTCGTATCGTGGCAAAAAAAAATATATGGGCCTAACTATCTTATATACCCTATGCAAGAATGCATGCCTTCGCTATCAATAGGGTTGTCGGAAAAGCTTAGTTACTTGGCAACTACGTAACGCAGCACTATCAGTTTGGTGCGAAAATAGTGGGCATTAAATTTGCTTTTGCCTAAGGGTAGTCTTTTGGAGGTACATTTTTGGTCGTCATGGAAAAAATAAGGATTTACACGTAAAAGCGTTAACGTAAGACATAACAACATACTTACTTTTTATGACTTTTCTTAATCTGGCTAGTTGCTTTTTGCTACGCAAGCTAACGAAGTGTCCTCCAGTGTGCCGAATTTTCCGCCGAACACACCGGTATGATCGGTTTCTTCATGCGTTGACTGGTTCTCCCGCAAACGTAGATTTTGCACAACAATGTAGGAGACAAATGGCAGAATAACTACTTATATAAATTACATCCTCTCTCTTAAACAAGACGTTTCGGCCCTTTCGTTCCATTAGGAAAAATTATTTTCTTGCCGAGTTCTATCACACCTCAAAATAGGTCCATATTGTTATGAATGACCCTGTATATATATTATATAAAAGCATATATACATATATGCTTTTAAGTAAGCACATGACTTTGTCGGTATTCTCCTGTTTACCCGAGTCATCCTGTCATTATGACGTACTTTCTCCTCACGACACCGCCGGAGATCGCGTATCTAGAAGCGAGTCGTATGCTCTCACCACAAGTGTTGAGGGTTGAGCTCGAGCTGTGTGAGCTAAGTAAGACATTGCGCGTTCCGAGGTCACTGAAGTGTGCCGTATACAAAACGCGGTCGAGCGGGGGGAAGAGTGGGGCGGGGGGGAGTGGGGCTGGGGGCGAGGCGGCAAAGAGAAAACGTTGAGCCCTTTCAGGAAAGTTACTCTTTTTCCTGTTTTTTTTTCGTTGAGTTCGTTCCTTTCATGGGACATGGAAGAGCAAACCTCATGTCAAACTGAGCAGTCTCGAATGATGATCACGATACGACGTTGGCTGCAACGACGGCGCCCGTGACTGCAAAGGGCACGGGACAAGAGTCTTTTTCGATTGCGACCGCCCATTTAAATGCAAATTGTCGACCACCACCGCCACCACCAGTACCTTGGTGTGGGCGGCCTTGCAGGGCGCCGACTTCATCCGCGGGGGAGCAGCAGTGGGCGGGGAGCGCCCGTCTTCCAGCCAGTGGTGCAGAAGCGACAGGGGGCAGTTTCGTTCTCAGGGCGATCGGTCGGTCGGCTGGATCGCCGCCGGCTGGAGCCCGGTCGCTTCTCATCGTCTTCACCTACCCATCCCACCTACCTCATCAATCATCATCTTTGCTACGACTTCTACCGCTACTACGACTACTACTACTAATACCACTACCACTGCTCTGGGTTCATCATATTTGTATTGCTGTCCGTCTAGAGTTTCTGCTTCGATCCATGAATGACAGCGAACGGACCACGCCGGCAGGACAAATATACTGGCTACCGCGACAGCTGACGACGGCCGCGTATCGCGATCAGAAACCGAGTGAAGCACGGGGAAGGTTGACGCGGGTTGCTGACATGCGATCAAGTGATGGTTTGCCCGTCGCCCACTGGCCCTATCAACTTTCGAATAGGGAAAACCTTGACACGTAGAATCAATTGGTCAGACGGCACAAAAATAAAACTAGAACACCCATAGTGAGTGCAGAAACAATGCAATTCATTCTAGATGATATTATATAGTCTGTTATTGGTAGTCTGTTCCTGTCCTGTTATAGCGGATTTGACAATGGTAGCAAACCTTCATTCAATTCGCTTTCAGGCAAAACCGATCAAATCGAACTGACGGCGATTTACAAAAAAATGGCCTTGATAACCGCGCTGTACCTTTATGGCTTGTAGTTAGTGCCCTAGAATTCACAAATATTCAAATTTATACTAGCACGAATGATAATGACAACGGCCACAACGAGAGCCAATTCAAACTCACCCGCACCGCGGTTTTTGCTGTGTTTATTCTAGCTGTTATACAGAGACATACAGCTGTATGGCTGCGTTGAACCAGCTGTAACCGTCACTGGGAAGACTTTACCACTAGTGCACCAGTCCCTCATAGACAAAGACCTTAACATATCGCCCCCGTTGAATTTTCTAACGATGATATTTTCTAGATACTATGCTCTCTAAAACACAATCTAGCTACATAACGGAAATTATGATCCCATTATTTCCGAAACATTTGCGCTCGTGTTGACGGAGCGCCTCAAACTTATATTTGAAAGATCACATAAAGCTAGAAAACGGAGGTCAAATAGAAATTGCGGAGAACGGTATACAATTAGTATTTCCAGAATCGGGCTAGAGAAGATGCTACACAATAGATGGAAGCATTTTACCGACAGCTACTCCTCTGGCGCGTCCATATTATGACGAACCTGGATTTTAGTCAACATGAGGTCACTTAGTTGATCAAGACGTCATATGCACTTCTTAACCCTAGAATCGTGATAAAACGATATGACACATTTATAGCATAATATGACATATGGCTACGAACAAAATTTCCAAGTGAAAACTAAGATGTATTCATGTTCGTAATGTACGTGCATTTCCGGGTTAATTGATCAATATCAACAAACCAGAAAAAACTGCTAATCTGGTAACTGGTGCAAAAATCATGCGGTGAACATGACTGGCTTTTCAAGCTGTATCATGTTATTTCCTATTTGACGCTGCTCGTTTAGATTTTATTAGTATTAGAAGCAGACTGTTCAGTAGATTTGCTAGCATTGTGTGATCCAGTGTGATATTGTAGCTGTTGTTTTCGCAAAATTTGAAGCTAAGACAATCGACGGAAAATACTGCACTACGGAATTCCCTCGTAAGTGCTCGGCGTTCTAGATTGGCGGCTGCTGTCAGCTAGACTTTCAGTGCCAACGAAATGCGCGCAGGCTTGTTTGCTATTGTTGCTGTTATCGGCATTATTCTTACATATTGCGCAACGCAGCCACGGAGAACGTAATTGTTGTTTCAAATTGCATATGTCCATCTGGTTTGGCCAGGTTTTTAATCGTGTAGCAGCGGTACACTTGTCTGGCTAGAGAAGAGTGAAGAGGAAGGGTGCACCTTATGCGCTACTTTGCACCTTATGTTTTTTGTACTTTTCACCTCCCTCACCGCCTTTTGAGTCTCCCACGGCTTCAGTCGAAGGAAAGGAAATGCGGCGCAACTGGGCCCCGTCCACCCCCGCGGCCTAAGGTTAGAACAGCTGGCGATCTCCTACGGGGGTCGTGCAAGTGGACCGAAAGGGCCGTCTTGGGGTCCGTTGAGGCAATTGCCCAGTCTAATCGAAGGCGTGGGCAGTGCGAATTTGCGAATGTGTAATGTATGTGTCTGGCGGGTCGGGTAGGCGCAAATACGGCAGCAGCAGCACCAGCCGCAATTCCAACGGCAGCAGCTGCTTTTGTCCTCGCAGACTACTGGAGATCTCTCTTTTTTCTTCTAGTTCGTCGGGCGGACATGCCGCCCCAGGCAGCAATTCTACTGAGAGACGACGGACAAAAGCAGAGTGAGGCGTTGTTGCACCAGTACAGCAACGCAGTGTGATGACTTTCCTTACTTGTCCTAACCCATTCGTTGTTAGTGGAGACAATGGCAGGGAAGCGCGCCGACAACGACGACAACGACAACAACAACGACAACGACAACAACAACAACAACAACAACAAAAACAACAACAACAACAACAACAACAACAACAACAACAAAAACAACAACAACAACAACAACAACAACAACAACAACAACAACAACAACAACAACAACAACAACAACAACAACAACAACAACAACAACAACAACGACGACGACGACGACAACAACAATGACGACGACGACCACAACGCCGCCTCTACGACGACATATGAGTAGTCACAGCGGAGGCGAAGTTTTTCTAGCTCACGATTTCTAGCTCCCCCCTTCCAGATAAGAAACAGCAACGACAGCTAGAATAGCAGAAAAGTCCGTTGAGGCGACGTGGTGTCGTCAGTCGAGAGAAAATCTCCCATGGTTGTCACGGCCACAGCCCTGCACGAGACATAACGGAGGCCGCAGTCATCACAAACACTACTAGCGGCAGCAGCAGCAACAATAACAACAACAACAATAATAGCCACGGCAGCAGAAGTAAAACGACAAAAACAACCGCAACAACAACAACAACAGCGGCAGTAGCAGCAGCGGCAGACGTAGCAATAAGCACAAGCACAACAACAACAACAACAACAGCGGCAGTAGCAGCAGCGGCAGACGTAGCAATAAGCACAAGCACAACAACAGCCGCAGCAACAGTAACAACAATAACAACCACATCAATAACAGCAGCAACAGTAACAACAATAACAACCACATCAACAACAGCAGCAGCAGCAGACGCACTCTCCCCAGAGCGCTGTCCTCGTGACGATCCACACAGAAGAAACGCTATAAGAACACGGCTCCCCAGTGCATGATACCGCAGGGGAGCCTCATTTGTCAGATTGATGGACGCCTACTAGCGTCGCCCCACAGGCGGCGGCCCGTCATTACGCTAGCAACCGCGGCTGCTGCTGCTATGCCATATTTTCATGCTGTTGTTATGTTACCAGTGCGCTCATCACAACCTTGAAGTGATTATTAGCATATGAGTTGATTTTTACGTACGTATAATATTGCTGCTCATTATAACGCGCTAGATTATTCATTTACCTTACCTCGTTCTCCTGGAGGAAAATGAGATTATTTTTCTGCTTTTTCTTCTGCTGACCCTAATCTACTGTACTTTTGCCGGTTTTCGACGCTCTTTACCTCTACGTTGGTAAGGACCAAATATTTAATTGTAGGTTCTTTCTGTGAAATATATCGATGAAGGGTAGTTCTGATCTGGTGTCACGTCAAATGTTACAACAACCTGTGTGTAAACAACCCTGCATAAAGTTTCGTTAATCAATTTGAATGCAGGTGATACAAGGGCCAAACAAGAAACAATTTCCATAGCGCAAACTTTTCTTTATTTTTAAGCTCATCAGCTTCTGCAGATGATAAGATCCAATACTAAAATCAAACATAGTTGGGCTTGATTAACGTAGACCAGATTCGAACAATTCTATTTCAGCGAACGATAAGTAATAAAGCGTACGGTGTAGAGAAGTATATAGTAAACGAGACATTGAGTCAACAAATTTGGAACTCATACCATTGCATACAGAAGCTGTCATTACAAGAAGAAACTACTTAAAACATTTTACGCTATAAACTAGTCTGTAGTTAGATTTCGGATTACTTTGAAACACGAGATTTCCACATTTGGCACAGCTACACCGCGAAGAAATTAGAAAGGCACTAGCAAGATACGTGTCTTGTGACAAGTGAATTAAGCGGATTAACGGCGTTTGGGCTTATTTCACGGCAACTAGCAACTATACTGAATACTCAGCGAACTTCCCGTTAAGTCGGATAACCTCAAAAATGCTAACACATTTTGTATGACGTTCTGCAAGAGCTCGTCCCAAGCCTCGATTGTTTTTCGTCGGTGTAAACTTATCCTGCGAGCTAGCTCCATACATTCTGGATTATATTAAGATCAGGTGAGACTGCAGGCCAGCGTAGCACCTCAATATGACATTGGTCAAATTAGCTTCCGATTAGCCTGGCGGTGTAAATCAGGGCCTTATTGTGTTGAAAAACGAAGTCTGACCCTCCCATCAGCTCAAATGCGCCGATTGTTCTTTTAGTAAATCCTTATAGCGCGTCGAATAAAAATATGTTTATTCGACGCGCTATAAGGATTAACTCTAAAAACATAATCACCCGACAGCGCCCCAGATCACCACTAAAACGCCACCTGAGTGACGTTTTAACAAAATTCGTTCTTCCTTGCGGACATCGTGCAAATAATAGTTTAATCGATCCCGTTTATCAAAGTTCAACTTTTTCATCGAAAAGAGTACTTTGTGTCACTCAATGGTCCATGACATCGTATCGTGGGCGAAGTCAAGACGAGCTTTCATCGGTCAGCGGTAAATCGTTGTTTTTTCTTGTTTTTTTTTCTCGTGAGCCAATGTGTCTTCCTGAGGAAGTCTTGCACATTTCGCACGCTCGTTTGCACGTCGTCCGACGCCGTATTTGGCCTACCTGCATTGCAGAGTGCAACGCTTTCTTCAGAATTGCAGCTTGCTTCCTTCCGAAATGGCACTTGGACGCCTGGAACTTTTTACGGCGTAATTTCTACCTAAATTAACTAAGTTATCCACTACTTGGGGACAACGCCCCAATCGACGAGAAATTTCGCGATTAGAGAGACCGATGTCCTTATAAGCCTTGATATGGGTCTGTTCGTCACTCATGAGGCGCCAGCCTAAGCCTATTGTTTTAGCAAAGAAAAACTTGCGGTAAGAGGTCTGCTTTTGTTTCTTTCGAGCTGTGATGTGAGTCCAAACGTCGTTATTCTGCTTAATTCACTCTCTAAGACATGCATCTTGCTAGTGACTTCATAATTGTTTCGCGGTATAGCTGCGTCAAATATAGAGATCCCGTGATTCAAAGTAATCCGAGACCCCAAATGTCGATGAAAGTCTTCGCTGTTACTCTACGAGCATGTAGCACTGTATTTTTTGCACAATTGATTACAATAAATGCTTGTAATGTGGCAAAAGTTAAAAAAGTTTTTACACTTTTTTCAGGTATATACATATATCTGATTTGATTCAGATTCAAGATTTGAATAACAATCACTCCGGCGGCACCCCGGAGAATGATAACCATTACCTTATATACATATATAAATGTATATATACAATATATATGGACAATTGTTTACTACATATACATACATAAAGTGAAATACATTTATATATATATATATATATATATATATATATATATATATAATAACTTGAATAAAAAATACATATTTATTTATATAACTTTGCGATATATAGATGTAATAGTAAACTGTAATAGGAGCAGACTAGCGCACGACATGCTAGAGGAAATAGCAGCTAGACGCAACGCAAGTCTTGTTTCTATCAGTGAACCAGCTAAAGGTAGAGCAAGTACACGAGCAGGATGGTACACGGATTCAAACTACTATACGTAGTTTTATCCGTGTACCTCTATAGCACCGGCTCCCTACCAATAACCAAAACCCGGAAGGGGAATACGTGGGTAGACGTAGCCAACAAGTGGAGACTATATTCGTGCTACATTCGAGCCCAAACTGCTCACAGGAGGAATGAAAGGTTTCTTACTGAACTCGGAGACTCAGTACGCGACACCAGTGACGGATTGGGAACCCTACTCACGGGCGACTTTAATGCAGCAAGTGAAACATGGGGATCAACCAAAAACGGATACAAGCGGAAGAACCGTACTCGGTTGGGCAGCTGGTCGTGACAGAACAAAGGCAAGGACCCGTCCTTCCGCAGGGCTGGCCAATACTCACATATTGACCTAACGCTTCGCGATAACACACTGGTTTTGTAAAATAACGGGTTGGAAAGTCCTCACTGAAAAAGAAAACTTCAGTGACCACTACTGCATAGAGCGTATGGTAGAGGCGCGGACACCCAGACCACCCGCAAGCAACAAAGCTTGCTACAGGATCTCCAATGGGAAATGCTTTAAAACAAAAATCAGCAATGCAATCACCGACGCGAGACCACCCCAAACCCTAGAGGAGCGCTAAGAACTTCGGAAAACGGCATGCGCTTGAGCTACGAAGCTCTTATACACAAAGCGGGCGAACTTACTGATAGAACAAGGGCATTGCACAGAAGAGTTCTGACTGCAACAGGGCAGTGCAGGAACTAAAAGGGCCACACAAAACTATAGAGGATGAAGCTCGAGCGTTGGTCAACTATTGAAAGTGTAGAGCCACATTGAAGCGAGAAATTATTGAGAACAAGACAAGTAGTTGGCGCAATCTTCTCAAGGAAATCCAAGACGATCCTTGAGGAAAGCGCTATAATATAGTAAAAGGGGGTAACGCACGAAAGCCTAGGGCTGGTTAATTAACCAGGCTCTAAACAAACTTTTTTCGGAACACACTTGCTTCGACAGGGAGCCATATAGCAGGCCGGAGCATAGTCTACGTAAAAGTATTTAACCCTCCTGCATAAAAGAACAATATATATACATATATATGTATATGCATATATATATATATATGTATATGTATATATATATATATATATATATATATATATATATACATATATATATTAAAGGTAGGATCTCTCATCGGGTACACGTACAACAGTGGAGAACACGTGTAAAAGTGGGTGACTCCCCTGTTCGAGAAGCAGCTTGAAGGTTTTCATAATGACATTCCAAGGGCCCGCTTGAGAGTACTCTTGGAGTGTCTGCTGGAGGCGCGGGGGCCTGGCCGCACTCTCTTCCAAGCATCCTGCTGGGTACTCGGATTGCTCGGATTCCCACCGACGCTTTCCGAGTCAAGGAGGTTTGGCATGGGATATAACTGTGTCAAACTCACTCACATCCAGTATGATTAGACGCAGTACATTTTAAACACGTATGCAGCAAAGTAAGCGGAAAAGAGGAAATATCGTAAATACTTAAACGTTGAGCATGCATACAACTTCATGCCAATTTATTTTGAGTCATTTAAGCCTTTTTACTTCTAGACAATCGTCCGTCCTATACGAGCTTGAAATCGCCGTTAGGCATACCTTCAGAACCTAGCAATCTTAACATGTCCGGCGCCAAGGGCCGGACATGTTAAGATTGCTAGGTTTGCCAGAAGTCTTTATGGCCGCTGACATATTCTCATGCTATGATTTAACATCTATTCTCATTGAGTATAATTCGACCAACCACATCGAGACTATAGACGGAAAGACGTTTTAATCGTATCTAATCGTATCTAAAGTTTTCGGGCTGACTCTCAGCCAAGACTTAACGTCCACGGAACTGTCTTTCACATTGCTTCATAGACGGACCCCCATAAATATAAATGTGCAACGGTGGGGCTCGCACCCGCGCACCTATGTGTCTCCTCCGGTTGCGAGGCGCAAACTTAGGCCACCACGCCGCTTTAGGCGAGCACTGCCGAGTGTGCAAACGTATTGTAAATGATTAATAAATCATCACAATATTTTCTATATATGTATATATGTATGTATATATATATATATATATATATATATATATATATATATATATATATATATATATATATATATATATATATATAGATGCGGACAAATTGTGGCCTCTAGTAAAATAGTTATATTCGTTCTTCCTTGGGGAAATCGTGCAAATAATAGTTTAATCGATCCCGTTCATTAAAGTTAAACTTTTTCATCCGAAATAAGTACTTTGTGTCACTCAGTGGTCCTTGATATCGTATCGTGGGCACTCAGTGGTCCATGACATCGTATCGTGGGCGAAGTCAAGACGATTGGTCAGCGGTAAATCGTTGTTTTTTTCTCGTGAGCCAATGTGTCTTCCTGACAAAGTCTTGCACATTTCGCCCGCTCGTTTGCACGTCGTCCGCCGCCGTAATTGGCCTACCTGCATTGCAGAGTGCGACGCTTTCTTCAGAATTGCAGCTTGCTTCCTTCCGAAATGGCACTTGGACGCCTGGAACTCTTTTTACGGCGTAATTATTACCTAAATTAACTAAGTTATCCACTACTTGGGGACAACGCCCCAATCGACGAGAAATTTCGCGATTAGAGAGACCGATGTCCTTATAAGTAAAATCGTTATATATTTTTGCTATTAAAGCACCTAGAATAATGCGTTTAGACCGTTGTGACCCCTCTTCGCGCGTCTGGTTATTAAGTAAATCCGTTTCTTTCAATAATAGCATCAAGCCAAGACCTAAACTGCGCGTAAGCCCGTTGCGCCGTGTCCCAGGATAATTTCTCAAGTGCTGACAAAATGCCAGTGCGCGGTGATGAAGTGTTAGGGTATGGAACCTTGTTAGAGCCTCGCTCAACTTAAAGAAATCCAGGGGTTTTAAATTTAGCCCGATTGGTAGTCAAAAGTGTTTAAACACTCGACATGCTTAAACTGTCGTCTCACTAGTTTTGCACCAAATGCCATGTGTCAGCGGCCCCGCCGTCTTGTTGAAATACGTAAGGTCTTCCATTTGACAGGCGGTCAATCTACGGCTTCACAACAGTCATGAGAATTTGTTGCTAGACATCCTGTGTGGTAGTTTCACCCATTTCAATAAAGTTCGTTTCATTTATTTCCACACCATGTTGGGTAAAACAATACCTAATCTATACCTACATACAAACAAACACGTTGGCAACAAATAAGCCGTAACACACATATTTACAGCGGTAAGTTACCAGAAGCATTCGCCAATCGTGATAACGAGATGAAATATATACAGTGAGTGGCGTGATACTTTGAACATGGATTGCTACAATTTTTACAAACACAAGATTCATTCGGCTCATGGAATCCCACTGTGCGACACACGACGTGGTGATACCCGTGCACTGCAAATCGCGTAACAATATGGCGGTTGGTCCTACCTACATCTTTCCATGAATCTGATGTCATCGCCCCAACTGTGAAAAATTCTGGATCAATTTCTGCCATTTTAACTTCGTATTCACTGATGAAACGATCGTATCCCGGTGTCGCAGGGAGATTTAGTCGCCTCTTCAGGTCCTCTACGAACAGCGGGGTATCTGCCAGCAAGTACACGAGTCTATTTCGAGCTGAACTGTGCACCCCAAGCACTCCCTTCAGAAACGCAGACTTAACTCCATTAAGGGTAGTCAGGTTAGCCGGCGTTAGCTTCGTCCAGATGACCTCTATGCCGTACGAAGCAATTGGTGCGATCTTCAAGTCAAAGAGCGCAATAGCGGTGCGCACGGACATCACTTGTAGTTTTTTGATCAAGGAACAGGCAATCAAAGCCTTCCTAACGCGTTCGGAGATATGCCTGGCATACGACCTGCCTGTAGAGGAGATTGTTAGCCCGAGGTACGTACAGTGATTAACATACGTGAGGATCTGCGCACCTAGACGAAGTTCGTCGGTCGCCGCACGACGTCCCCCGTTACAAAACTTCATAGCATGCGTTTTGCAGGTATTGATCTGGAGTCCCACAGTACTGACATACTGTACCAGTGATGCAAGCGCTTGTTGTAGGTGGAATCGGCTGGTACTGTATAAAACAAGATCGTCGGCGTATAGAAGTAGGTTGACGTTTCGATGACGATTCTTGATGTTAGCTGGAAGGTCGCTGATCAGAGTTGAGAACAGGAGGGGGCTTAAGTTATCTCCCTGAGCAAAACCGGTGGTTTGCTCGAGTCCTGGATGCTCTGCTACTCCGTCGTCTATTGTTATCGAGTTTTTCTGTAGGATGTCCATTATAACTCCGAGTATCCTGCAGGGCACCCCCAGTGAGGCGAGCTTCTCCAACACTAGTGATCTTGAACCTGAGTCGAACGCAGCCTTGAAGTCCACAAATACTGCGTAGAGAAATTGCTTTTTCCGCGCTAGTGCTTCTCCAATGTCTTCAAGGAGAATACTGCAGGCTGTCAGGGTACTTTTAGAAGCGCGAAACCCATGCTGCTCTTCGGGAATAGCTCCCTTGTACTCCAGGTATGTAGTTAGCCGCTGAGAAAGCAGTTTTGAAAAGAGCTTATACACACAACTTTTCTTTGCGATCCCTCTCCATGCCGAAGGGTCATGCGGACTTCCTTTACCTTTAGGTATTACAGCTAGCAAACAATCGTGCCACCCGTCTGGTACCCGACCCGCTCTGATGCACGCGTTGAACAAAGCGGTCCAGAACGGCACCAGTACCATTGACTGTTGGAGATGTTCGTTACGTACACCGTCGGGGCCTGCCGCTTTGTTCATCGGCAGTCGATGAATAAGCTCTACGACTTCACGAATGGATACGTCATTTTCCAGTTCTTGCTGCCACCGGGAGTCCTCTTCTGACCATGCTGCAAAGTATATTGGAAGCGTTCGGGGAATAGAGTCGCTGCCACAAAGAATTTCGCTAAAATGCCTAATAAGAATATCCGGTTCAATCGTACAAGTCTTTCTGAGAAGTGCGTTTCCTCGGAGCCAGAGGTAGGGTGCTCTCTCTGAGCGTCGCAATAACACCTCTTCTGCTCTTTTTTCAAAGTTATGTTTTGCATTCCGCAAAACTCGCCTATACACGCTTTTTAGCCGCACACGTTCTGTCAAATCTGCGTTGGCACTATGGGTATCCAACAAAACGCGTTTGGCTGTTGTGCAATCGGTTGTCCACCAGTCTCTGCCCTTTTTCTTGATGACAGGTATCACGCTTGACGTTACGACAGCTGTAAGGAGCTCACTGTAGCAGTCGATGTCGGGTTGGTCAGGGCACGGCATTACCGTAGATAATTGCCTGCAGAGTTTGTAGAGATCAATCTTCTTTCCCAATGACCGGCGACGTGGGGCTCTTGCAATATCGTCGGAGAGATAGATGTCCACACCGATGGGGACGTGCCATGAAACATCGCCTCCTTCTTTCAGCTGATGCCTATCGTGCAAATAATGCACCCGGGTCGATGGGAGGTTCGTTGAGATGACGTCGATCGTCGAGCATCCCATTGGTCCACTAAAGGTAGCTCGACCCGACTCATTTGCAATCCATAACCCGTAGTCATTGAGCGAGTCCACCAGCGCCGCTGTCCTTTCGTCGTTAGGTCTATCCAGTCGAGCGTTGAAGTCGCCGGCGACGATAGTGGGTTTGTCGAGGTCGACTAGATTCAGACAACGGGTTAGCTTCTCTATCAAATCGGAGGTGTTCTCTGATACGCGTGGACGTACATACATCGCTATAATATTCATCATGTCACTCTTTAACACGACGCAATTATCGGCTGCCAGGAGTAAAGTCATATTTCCGACACGCTCATTATATAAAATTGAGACCCCTCCACTCGGACGGCCAACGTCACTTAGTCTCATGGCTGGGCAGCTGCTGATATAAAAATTTGGTATGTGAATATCGCCGGTGGCCCATGTCTCCACAAGAATGAGAACGTCAATTCCGGCGAGGCTCGCTGGGGGCAGCAACCGTAAAGTGGATTCAATTCCCTCTGAATTCCACTCCACCAGCCTTAGTAATGTCCCGTCTGTTCGTACACCTGCCGGAGAACGCGGGCAATGAAGTCGTTGAGGTTCGGCTTGCGAGGAATGGGACTCTTGTATTCTCCCTTCTGCTGATGTTGTTGGACCCGGTTGTCTGTCTGGTTCCACCGTTTCCAGCGCCTGCCCGTACGATGATTCTGTCTGTGCAGGGAAAGAGTTTCGGGATGGCTCGGTGTCCGGCTCTGTTGCCATGCGTGATGTGCTGGCTGCTGACGACGATGAGTCGTGTTGGGGTCCCGATCGAGTCGTTTCGGATGTACATCTTTCTTCTCGGGCTGAACGGCGTTCTTTATTTCTACTGGCAACGAAAGACCCTTCTGTAGCGGTTGAACTTTTACTTCTAAAAAATTCGCTGCCCGTCTGGCTATCACTTTGGATACGATCACCGCAGCTTCCTCGGCTTTTTTGTAAGAGTACACATTCTGGTGAACCAGACCTCGTTGTGGGTACGTCATATTGAGAACTGAGATACCCCATCGCTCTTTGCTAGCGATAAGTTTCTCATTTACGTCCTTGCACTGTTGTGTAAACTGCGGGACAGTTACGCAGGCGAGGGTTGAGTTTGGTCGTTCAGTACTGAGTCGCCTAGCGAGCTGCTCGACCTGCGTCAGAAATTTGTCACCTTCGAGCTCCATGCACTCGTGGTAGCCGCCGTGTAGAATAACACTGACAGGACCATCTGATTTCTCAAGAAAAGTATCTATCTGCGCGACGATGGTGGCGATGTCTGGCGCTGGGCAGGCCTTCACCGTTACCGAAGTCTTCTTCGGGAATTGTGCCAAGATCTTGCCTTTCAGTTGACGGATTGCACTGTCTCCAACCACTAGCACAGACTTTTTACGCTTCACCATACTATCATGTTTTCGCGTGTCATCTTGACTGTCATCCTCCATTCTCAAAGATGCAGCTTCTTGTAGGTTTGCCATGTCCGCCTCCAGCTTGTTCATTCTATTAAGCAAATACAGCACTCCTCTCACGATCGGTGCTGTCAGATCTGACATTTTATCAACCTGCGACATGAATTGAGGCATATCGAACGACAGTCTTTCCGTGGCCTGGCAAATGCGGTATCGCCACAAGGTACTAGGCTCCTCAGTCGGGTCTCGTTCGTCGTTAGCCCTGCATATTGCGTGAAACACTTCAATAAAGTGTGAAAGCATAACGTCCCTCTTACTTCACACTACACTTAACACCTCGGTTCGAAACTTAATCGTTCCTGTCACAGGCACCTCCTCAGGGCAGTGAGCGAGCGCCATCCTCTTGTTTAATTAAGCATCAACCGCATTTTTTTATCTTAGAAAAGCCGAAGATACCCGGCGTTTCTCGGGTGTCTTCTCTTTGGATCTGGATAATATAAGCCCACAGACACAAGAAGGTTTTAAAAGTGTGCCAGGTAGCAAAACCAGAATTTAATCTTGGCCACGGCGCTTCACACTTCTCACAGGCACACATCTCGCAGGTTCATGATAGTGCTCGTGTTTACCCGAAACGTGATGGGGCCCGTGCACGGTGTACCCGGATATTAAGTGGCGATTCGGGCGACCAATATCCTTCCACTCGGAAGTCTTCATTGCTGTTGTCGTATAAAACTCTGGAAAAATTTCAGCCATTGTATCTATATGAATTTAATAAATTATGTGTGTGCGGGTCTGTGGCAACTTAGCTTGTTACATAATTTGTCTAACTAAGAGGGGATGTCCCTGTGAACAAGCGCCCAAAGCGATGCCACGCAGATATATGAGAATTTGAGACTTTCTACAAATCGGCTAGTCCGATCGTTCCCAGTGCTAAGATATTCTAGCTTCTGTCCATTTAGTCTAATAGTATTGTTTGTCGCGAGTTTGCCGTCCCGTCGATATCATTGATCGTTCGGACACCTAATTAAACGGGGTTGACAAGGTTTGGTGCTTGGATTCAAGACAATTTGACAGAGAACCGTGGGTAGCGGGTCTTGATGCGAAATGGAATATCATATATTAGAACACTCTCCCGACTCTGAGTCAAATACGACCTAAAAATCCACAACACGCTGTGCATATACTGGCCCTTTAGTGATAACGTGTTTGCAATATTTTCAGTGCAGTGCATGCTGCAAAGATTGAACTGCCGGGGATGATAACCACCTTCCACGTCCTGCTGAATAAAGTCCTGCTACAACAAACTTAGCCACAGCGCGTCTAGCTCAGTGCATGAGCACCGACACTTATATACGGTGACGTATATAAGTGTCGCGGCATCGTATTTCTTGCAGAAAAGGTTGCAGATAGGAAGGCCGTGATCGTAGAAATAGCCGTGCACTAGGAGACACGGCGCCCTAGGTGCTTGAAGCAAAGCGTGGTCTTTTTGTGCCGCTCTAACCACCGGCTATGCACTTCGCATTCTCCTCACGTTTAGTAGATATGATATACCTAGAATACATTTAAAATCTATTAGTCGGTTATCTAGTGGCATTATAATTCCTAAAGTATAAACAAAGAATGCTTCAAAAAAGAAACGATACGAAGTGATGTAGGCACGGCAACTTTCTTGCAAATATTTGCAAAACAAATATTGCAAATAGTTGTCGTTCAAAATGGACGAGACTAAAATGGTAAACGTGAATTCCACATGCAAAATATCAGTAACTGCGGACAAACGACGAGACATCGCCTTACTAGAGTTTAATTTAAGCTTTGCTCACACCACTGACTCGCATTGAAAACTAGACAGATCGTTCCTGGTAGACATCCACCAACTCCACTAAGCATTTTGCCGGTTCTGCCATAGAGTCTTCAACAAAGAAACGGCGCTCGAACCGTCAGCTGATGGAAAAAGAGTACGTTTGCACGAGTCTGTACGTGAAACTGAAAGAGGCGTCGATGTGACAAATCGACTCTCTCGGACTGAGTTGCCGGTGATTGTTTGTCATTGACGATCGAGGCCTGCGAAATGGCGCGAATAGAATCCGAATAGGGAATAGCGAGAAATTATCGCATTAATAAGATTTTTACATAGCGAGATCCTCGCTTGTTGAGGGAAATCTCGCTTGTTGTCGATTGAAAAACTGGCCAAATGAATATGCATGTATCAACTAAATTTAATGCTGTTCTGTGACACTTGAACTGAAAGTGAAAACTGCGATAGACTACTAAAAAACTGTGTGCACAAGAATGATACTGCAATATTTTTGTACCTTCTTTTGGCGTTAGTAAAGGTCTTTTTGGCTTGACGTGACTAATTTGCACAGCAAAGAGCTGCTTACTGCTGAAACAATTCACTCAGACAGTTTTTAAATCCGATACTGCTTCATCGTTCTCCGCGGGCAGATACGCGATTTACTACCGTTATTAACTATTAATAATACCGTTAATAATCAGTAAGTTCATACACGACTACAAGGAGAGAGAGAAGAAGACGGCCGAGATGGATGGCAAGGTTAAACAACTAGGTCAAACTAGTTGCTCACTCAAACAGCCAGTCCAAATATTCAAGGAGAGGCGATGAGTCTGGCAGCCTAGATATTCAAGGAGAGGCGATGAGCCTGGCAAAGGAACGTCTTCCGTGGTTGATTCGTACTGCAGAAACCAGCGTCGCAGTAGTCAAGATACTGTTGGTAGTCAGTGTAGGCCGCCGATGCTTAACTCGCCGAAGTGGCTACGGATGTTATTCTTTGTCGATTAGTGCATTATGCACGGTGCGGTGATTTGCACCATCATCTGCAGTCACCTGCCAAATGCTCGTAGAAGGACGGTTGGTTACCTTTTGAAAAATTGCCTCTTTCACATCTGGCGTTCTCCCCGTTCGCGGTCGTCTGGTGTCGTACAAATGATCGTGGAATAGTCGAGTTTCGCATAACTGACAATGTATATGCTCGAAGGTGCGACAATCAAGTATGCGTCCAGTCGGGAACGGCCGTTTATTGCACCACAGAGAAAATTAATGTATAATTTATCAAATAGTCGCGCTCGCTAACCGACTACATAAGCTGGTCCGCTTTCGTGCAGAATTCGCAAATAACGCGAGTGAGACGTTTGACAAAACTTGGCTGTGAGTATGCACTTACTTTCCGTATTTCCAACGTTAATACCTACTCTTATATATATATATATAAGAGTAGGTATTAACGTTTGACAAAACTTAGCTGTGAGTATGCACTTACTTTCCGTATTTCCAACGTTAATACCTACTCTTATATATATATATATATATATATATATATATACATATACATATATATAACGACCTGTTTGAATACAGGTCTGTTTCATGTATATATTTTTCTGTAAAATATACAGAAATGAAAATAAAGGAGGTCTTGCTTGATGTCTGCGGTCGTGAGCAGCTTGGTGAACGGTCTGTCATGCGAGGGTGTCAGTTATTCTGACCGGGAGTGCCTTTTCAGCCTGCCTGCCTGCCAGCCCTAAGCCCCTCGGTTTGGGTGGTGGGGCACGTTGTACGTGACCACGCCCTCGTCGTCACCACCATCATCAGTCACTTGCCAGCAGGAACAGGACAGAAGCTCTTCTGATCTTCCGCACACCATCTTCATATATATATATATATATATATATATATATATATATATATATATAGCCCACAGTTCTCTTACTTCTACGTGTGTTTGTGTGTCTCTATATTTATTGTTTACTATCTATATGATTGTTTGTCTGCGTTTTACTATAGGAAAGTGGATTTGATGTCAATGTTTACGAGCTATCGTTCGCAGGTTGCATGCGTCATGTATGTGCGTATGTATAGGAAACAACAAATTACACGAGAAGAGAGAGAGAGAGGAAGAGACCTAACGAGACGCTAGTGATAGTCCGGAGATAATAAACCCAGACAGAAAGAAAGAGATAGAGGTAGACTGGCTGACATAGCAAACGCTAGCCCGCTGTTGAAAAGGTGGCGAGAGAAACGGAGCGACAAAGAAAGCGAATACCTACCTATGTTGCTTCAAATGCAACCACGCCGAATTGCTTGGGCAGACCAAATCGTCAGTGGACTGGACTTCCCCGTTGGTCCCCCCCCTCGTCTTCACCGAGTCCGTCGTTGTAGCTCTGTTGTCACTCATCGCCTATTCTGCTGGGCAACTCGATGGCGGCTACGATTGCTGCGGCCTGTTGTAACCGGCGGCTTTCCGCACAGCATTGCTTCTGTGGGCTAGGAAATGTCTCACGCTGCCCTTGTCCCCTAAATCTCTTTCCTCACCCCCGGTGGGTTTTTCTTCTACCGTCCGTCCCCACATCTTTGTGGCTCCCTCCATGGCCGTTTGTCTATGGAGAAGCCTGCTGCCATGGTTGCCTGTTCGTTTGCCAACAGGAGACCTTGACGCCGAATACTTCGATAGATTCCTCCTCTTCGTATACTACAACTACGACAAAAACAATAACTAGTACTTTCTCCGCTACTGGCCTTACACCTAACTATTTCAACAACAATTCTAAGCACATATTGGGGTGTTCTAAGTTGTGTTCTTGTTTGCTGGTAACCGCTCCGAGATCCTTAATAATGTGCTAGATTTTTGCATCGTTCAGGAGTGCCTGCGCCGTTTGTTTTCGTGTGTTCGTCAGGGCGTTCCCACTCAAAGAACCGCGTCAGCAGCCCGTGCATAATTCGAACATATGCTTAACGTTGTCTGCTCTTCCTGAGTTACGGAAAATGCATAGTAGCGACTGAACCCGTCGGATACGCAAATATTCCCTGAAGGTACCGTAGTCCATTAGGATTTAAGTCAGCGGGGGAGAAAAGTGATCCCTACCACTTTATGACAACTCCCTCACACCTAAAATAAGGAAGCAGGTCTATAAACCCGGCTGGTCTGCCTGGGTGCCATCTTGTGTTTCATGCGCCGAGGATACGTCGATTGTCTGACGTTGTGCGTCCACTAAGACACTCTATAGAAGCCGGCTTGATGGCCTGCATTGTCTAGAACCCCGCTAGGGCCCATGGGATTAGCCAGACTAATAGCTGGCCACAGTCTGGTTGGTCTCTCCTAGTACCTAGTCAGAGGTGTCCCATGGACGCATGATTAACATAAGTAGATCTGTTATCTTTGACGGCCTTAGCGGCCGCATTGGGGTGCACATGTGGGGTGTCTATCAGGTCTGGAGTGTCTGGCCCTTTTCTAGAAGTACTTCAGGTATTTGCCTTTCTGGAGAGGCTAATGTTATGCCTCTCTATTTTAGGAACGTCTCATGACCACTTCTGTCTGTTCAGAACTTTTACTACAGTTCTAGTGGGCTTAGGCAAAGCCCAGGCGGAGAGAGCGAGAAGAGAATGTCTTTCAATGCGCCATTTGCTGACCTCTCCAGCTTACTTGTGTCACGTAGTGGGATCGTGATATCTGGATTATCCGCGTGGGCTATGGCTTTAACATTAGAGATATGGAGAAGACACAGAACCTCGTCATACGCAATTTTTCATAAAGTTGGGGCCAGAATGGAGCTTTGGGGATGCCTGTGGTAACAAGATATAACATGTTACATTGTGATAGGTGAGATGCTAAAATATTTCAAAGATAGGGTAAGATGTGAGGACGCCATTTATGAGCTTCAATTATTTTAGACGATATCGTGCCACAGGCAACTTAGCCCATTACAAGCGTCTAAAATGTGGTTGTCAAAGCGTTAAAAAAAAATTTAATCGACTTTAAGTCGAATAAAGTGCACGGTCGCAGAGTTCGCTTCACCATTTCCAAAACACCATTCGAGTGATTCCTATCGAGCCCGGTGGCGTGGCGCATTCGCCTGCGCCTTGAGACCGAGGGAGACACATAGGTGCGGGGTTCAAACCCCACCGATGCACATTTGTATTTATGGAAGTCCGTCTATGAAGCAATGCAAAAAGCTGCCCGGTGAACGTTGAATCTTGGCTGAGGGTCAGTTTCCGTCAAGCTTCAAAAAGTTTAGGGGGATTCCAAATTAGCATATAATGACTTCCTTTGGATAACGTCCGTGCCCCTTGCATTTCACGACCCGAATTTCGTAGTGACTTTGCTTACGCCAGCCATTTTGATGGGAGGGTAACTTTTTGCGAAGCCAATAACGAACTAAATGTTAACATTTGTAGATGTAAGTCGGCTAGCAGATAATTAGATTCTTAATAAAAATTTCGTAGAACAAGTGTTCGCATTATATATATATATATATATATATATAAAGTGCGTTGCAAACAATTAGCAACTCATGTTTTTTGGTGATCAGTTCGGCTTGATTTATTTGAATGGCTTAAATTTTAAGGGCATGATGTACATAACGAACTACGAGTATGGTGTTCATTTCGTTGCAATCTTACAATCGGTTCAAACAGAAAATATGTGTGAAAGAACAGTGTTGCAAAATATTAGCAGCAATAACGCCGTACGTAGTATTCAATTCTTAGCAGGGCTGTAGGACTTAATTAATACTACACATTCTATTCTAGAAACGGGTTTTTCGTCCTTTCTTCTAAATCAAATCGTAAACTCGGTCTTTCATGGAGTTAATAAGCTGTTATAAATACGAAAGTGGAATATCAGTCCATGCTTGCTGTACGGCTTCTTTGAGGTCCGACAAATTATCACATTGTCTGCCATTTGCGTAAATCTGCTTTACCAAATGTCCCCAAAGATTTTCGATGGGATTAAGGTCTGGACTCAATGCCGGCCAGTCAAGAAGCGGCACTCCTTGTTCTTGAAAAAAGGCTATAGCGCTAGCCGAGGTATGAAACGTGGCGTTGTCTTGTTGAAAAACTGCGTCAGGTCCCCCCAATTCTTCTGAAATGGGCTTTTAACTGGAAACCGACGATACACGGTTTTTTGTCGGAATTGTTTCGGTCCACAATCGCGACTAGATCAAACTTCCCGTTATATCCAAACGCGCCCTAATATTTCACAGAACCACCACCGGCCACACGTTTCGGTTTCACAGGACCATTTAGGTTCCTTCCGTAAGTCGTGCCAATAGTACCGACAGCCGTCAGGGCCATCGAGATTAAATTTCTTCTCATCCAAGAAGACGATGTTCTTCCACTCGGTATTCCAAGTTTGGTATCTATGCTTTGTTTTCCGAGCGATCCTTTGTACGACCCATGGCTTACACATAAGCTTCGTCGTTAGTTCGGAACAACGACTGAGCTGTACAATATTTTGACGATTGATTTAGCTAGACAATATTCCTGACATTTGATCCCCGGGGTTGTATATCAGCTGTATCCTTTACAAACAAGAACTGCGTTGTTAGCATGTTTTTGTTACTAATATTTTGCAACACTGTTGTTTCACACTTTTTATGTTTTGTATGAACCGATTGTGAGATTGCAACGAAATTAACACCATACTCGTGGTTCGTCATGTACATCCTGCCCTTAAAATTTCAAATAAATCAAGTTAAAATTATCACAAAAAAACACGAGTTGCGAATTTTTGCAACGCACTTTATAAATGTATATGTTGGAGATTTCTTGGTGAGATAATTAGAAAATTTGTTTTTTTTAGGTTAAAAATTGCAATACCTGGGCAAAGTGTTTTAAGCTATAACAAGACAGCGTCGGGAAATTAAAAAAAAAACTTTTTTTGCTTAATTATCTTACCTACTAAACTACACGTATGTTTATATGCATTTATATACAGACTACTTTTTACTGTACTTACCAAATGCTACGTGTTTATACATTCCCATCACGTCTCTGAAGAAAGGCATTTACACAGCATAAAGTAACATGACTAGAGCCCGATGTTTTACTGCAGTTTTCTGGCTAGGAGGATGTCTCTACGAGTTAGGTGACTTTCTGATTTCATACTTATTGTACGTTTTGGAACAGTGTTAGAGTGAACAATGGGTTAATAATGATGTACTTTGATTTGCACAACCTGGGTATATATTTGAGTTTCATATTCTTGGCGCTTTTAAGTAAGTAGATTTCTAAAACTCTGTCCGATGCATGTTTTCCCTAATGCTTCCTTCTTTTATTAGATAAGGAAATTACTCCTAATTTAGTCACCAACAAACTGGCTTAGCTCTAGAATTTAATCACGACCAAAATATAGAAAAAAAATTCCTGATTCCAGCAAAAGTGAACGATCAAACTTTTCCTATTTACAGAGGATTAAACTTAAGAGCTACTTAGGTACGCGTAAGCCGCCTTCCACAGTGGTTCATCTGCAATTAAAGCAGACGAGTTCTCGGGAATAGAGAAAACGGGCACACTGATGCACTGGCACATACTTTTTGTTAACGACAGGACCTTCACAGGGACCTACGTGTGCACCTTTATAAAACCTATTTCGTCTGCATAACTTCAGATGAAATCCGTTTATTGCAAACCCGGTAACGCAGTACTTATTTTTGCAACATGAACCCTTCCAGTAATTAGTGGTAATGACTATAGTCTCATAGAAACGCCAATTAACGTTTGCAAATGTATACTACAACCCAGCAAGATGATTAGCAAAGTTGTCCGCTCTCGGTAAGGCTTTTCGTTGAAGGCCTTAACAAAAAGCGGTCTCGAGGCTAACAGAGAAGCAAACTGGTGGTGACTAGTACGTTGGACTACTAGCACTCTTTGTAGAGTACTTTAATTTTGTCGAGAACTTTTAAGTTTGCTTCAGATAAGTGGTATATATATATATATATATATGCTTCAATTGAGGTACCACTGAAAGGTTTTTAAGTGACAGAACTGCCTGGTTAAGTTAAAGTCACCAACACATATGTAGTAATTAAAATGCCGACACATATTTAGTAGTTAGGGAAAGACTGTCGACGAGACGGAGTCGACAACAAAATGGTCGACAACACTGACGCAAGCAAATGCAGGCTCGATCACGGCGCAACACGGGAAACAAGCACGGGACGACGTTACAGCACACGCAACTGTGAGCCGGTAACTGGCGAACGCTTTACGGGGCAGTCGAGGGAAGATCGCGTCCTGCGGCTAGACGCAGAAGAAGAATAGGCGTTGGTAACGAAGAAGTCATAGCGCCCACTTGTGCTAAGTACTGTCCATTCGTTCTGGCCACCTTCGAATTGGGCTGCATAATATACTGTAGCGTCGTCAGTTAGTGATAGTCGGGAAGACTCACAGGGAGACAGACAGAGAGAGAGATAAATAGAGAGAAAGAGATCACAACTTCCACAAGAGCAGCTGCAGAGGAAGCAGCTGCCGTAACAGTGCTAGCTACGACAATTGTGTCACCTCGATAATCTCTCTCGTTTCTCTTCCGCCGCATCGTTCACTGCTGCTGCTGTTGCTGCTGCGGCCGCTGCCACCACCACCTGCCAATTATTGACGACTTGAGCATGAAAACTATTGACTCTCTTCGTTCAGAAGGTAGAGCTAGGCAGCGGATGAGCGGTAGGCTTGAAGAAAAATGGAAAATGTGTACAATGAGGAGGAGAAGAAGACGACGAGGAAAACCACGAAAATGACGATGAAGACGTCCGGCGCGGTTGTGGGCAACGTTTGCTGACTTTACTAACGACATCTCGTTCCACATGATGATGACGGCGACGGCTACGCCGACGACCAAAATGACAACGAAGATGGCGGCGACAACAACAACAACAGCAGCAGCAGTCATAACAACAACAACAACAGCAGCAGCAACAACGACAGGAACTACAACGACGACGACGACAACAACGTCAGCGACCAGCAAAATCTCGGCGGTGCAAAGTTAGTGACACAACCAGTGAACCGACCAGAAACGACCAAGGGAGCGTAGGGAACGAACAAAGCCAGGCACCGCGTATACAAGACAGAGAGAGAGAGAGAGAGAGAGAGAGAGCCTTTACTCATGCCGGCTGGTCTTCTGAAGGCTGCGAAGACCGTTAGGGCTGTGGTGGGGGCAAGGACCGGGCCAGTCGGGTGGTGCGGCCTGTCGCGGCCTCACGAGAAAACATTGCAATGGCGCATGGTGTGGAAAGCGGGGGTTGAGCATTGGGGGTCCCCTTGCCCCAAGAGCAGCAGCAGCGGCAGCAGCAGCGCTAAGGTAGCAGTAGTGCACTCCTTCGAACTCCCTTCTACTCGCGTCCGGCCTTGCGGTCGACGAAACACGTTTGCGGTCGATCCCCCTTCGCTGTTACTTGTCGGCCTTTCTCACTCGTCCACTTCAGTCCCATGATTGTCGTTTGTCGTCGACGTTACTACCCTCGTGGGGTAGTAACGTTGGGTAGTAGTAGTAGTAATAGTAAAGGTGGCGGAGGTCGTCGCTGTTGCTCCTGTGTCGTTGTAGTTGTCGTTATCGTCAACGCCGTCCTTGGCGTTGCCCCCCTTGTCATTATTGTTGTTATCGGTGTAGTGGCCGGCACCGATGCTAGGCCCTTCGACAGCCCGCCCGACCGACCAACTCTCCCTGTCTCCGCTCTGACTGTGCTCATTATTGCGGTGATCGACATCGCGCCCACAGACCGCTTGATTGAGTGCCCGCCCTATTCCGGCCGACGATTCGAGGCCGACGATGGAACTTTGTTCAAAACTCTGTTGGCACTCAGGCACAGGAGTCCGCTCTGCCGCGTGGGCGCTTAGTGTCACGCTCCGTGTACAGTCATATTTAGCTATCATTAGCACCATTGTAGCAGCGACTGCAACAGCAGATATTCAATGCCATCATCATATATGAATAACTCTGAACTCTGTTTCTACCACTTACAACACGCGGAGAAAACAGTATGAGGTTCGCGCACACTTCTGACACTGGCTGAAGTCAGCGCTACGTGTCGCTAAAATAACGCTTTTAACGTGGTATTGTCCTGAACTACACACATGTAATACGGTACTCAATACGGGCGACGGGAATAGGATCATAGGTTTAATAAATCCCTGCCTAGGGTAACGCGTACTTGCAGTCAAATATGATTGCTCGTGAATGTGTCTAGTTTGGGGGGGGGGCTGTAGGAAAGGTTTCTTGTGACGTCTATTCTGACACGCGCCGAGAGAATGTCCTTCACTGGGCTATTCTACAAGCAGGCCTTAAGTTCGTACCTGCCTGTAGGCAATATTCGACCCTTCTTCTGAAATACGTTTCAGGATCTTGCAGTGCATGAAGCAATCCGCCAACGACATGCAGTGGACTTGCCAAAGCCTGAGAGAATTCCATGATATTCTACATGCGTTCTACATCCCTCCCGTCCGATGTTCAACTGGTAGGCGAGAAGGGAGAAATTAAAGTTGTTTTCGATTAACGACCTATTTAGTGGAAATCATTAGCAGATGAATATTGTGCGTTCACAACGACCAGGGCTCTGCTAAACGAGTTATTTTGGTACGGTTAAATACTCAGCGTGCAAGTCGAGTTTCGGTTTAGGAGTGCGCAACGATGGCCTCTTACGATCTAAGGCCGTATCGTATTTAATAAATAAGGCCGTTAATAATAAGTAAGGCCGTATCGTAATTAATAAACAAATAAATTACAATACCATGCAATTCTTGAAGTCGCAACATCTGATAACTTTGCCGCGATCCATCTAACGGCAGTAAAGTGACAATGATTGACAACTTTCACAAACGTTCAAGGGAGATTCTCGCTAAGTTGTGGGTGTATAGGGTATAACGTTTTGCGGCTTTGTTCTGCATGATTAGTTAGTATATAATAATTCTCCCCAAGACCTCATATACATTACAATGCTCCTACATAAAAGGTATAAATATATTCGGGTTATTTTAATCGTATGTTGTCAAGAACGAATGTGATGCTATTGTGATAAGAAGAGGACGGCATTAATATATATATATATATATATATATATATATATATATATGTATATATCTATATGAATTTATCATTTGCTTGACACGTATACCCAAATACACATGTCACTCTTTCATATTAGGGATGCTTACTTAGCGGTGTGTATTATCATCTATTCTAAATGAGCATCGCTCAAAGAAAATTCGATCACAAGAGGAATCGAACAGCCGACACCTCGGTAGGTCACAATCATGAATAGCCATGACACATTATCCCCTTAACCACGAACTGGGTTCGCCAGCTAAATCAGGCAAAACTTGCGCACCGCTAGCAGACGACAAACTGACAAACTGTCCAGTTAACTGGTATGCTTGGTATCATTGTGCTCGTAGATTACATTTGACGCAAGAAGTACTGTGTACTCCACTGCCAATAAATACGACCACGCACAAACGTCCGGGAAAAATTCACAATAGGCCGAAGACCCGGATATTGTCAAACGGCCGAAAAGTGCCGATTTTTGCGCATACCGGAATTTCGCTGAGGAAACAGGCGGATCTACAAGGCGTAAGTGCCGAGAAAATGCGCCGGATTGCAAAGGAGGATTTGCACTACGCTCCGTATGCACAAAAAATTCAACAAGTGCTGTTTAACGAGGCCAAAGCCAGAGTGGCTCGCTCTGAGTTGCTCCTGTGTTCGCTCAAATGTCCAGGAAATGTCGGGCGTCTTCGGTCCTTCTTAGGTTTAAACTTTTTTGATTTCGTTCTCGATAGAATTCATGAAATCTGACGGCGCATTTTTAAATTTCAGACAGACGCATCAGAAAGACTTTGCAACGTGATCTGGCTAAGAAAGCTTACAAGCTTCATTAGATTTATGGCCTTACTGCAAAGAAGAAGAACTATATAAAAAAATATATATTTTTAACAACGTTATTTATTTATGAGATACATATTTACAACGGTATTTTATTTCATGTATTCTCAATTATTGCAAGGAGTCGGTAGTAATATACACGTACTGCAGTTACCATTGTGTTGGCACAAAATGAAATTATTCTTGTGTTTGGTTATGTGAAGGTCAAATTAAGGAGACTAGTGTACCCGTCATTGACGGGATAACAAATGTAGTTTATATTCCTTTGATGTTGTTTAAGGACTTCAAACAACGCAAGCTGGCGTAACTGTTTGAGGGTCCGCTTCTTACCCGTCGCCGGTTCGACCATTTCTGCTATTTTTGAAGGATTGTCCATGTCCGCTACCCCGAGTGTCTCGAAAAATAGCGGCCCAACGATAAATCTATTGGCGAGCCGCGTATATTTGTCTGCTTCGGTTAGTCCGACCTTACGTACCGCGGGACCAGCGACGACAGCGCTCGCATTTGGGTTAGGGCGGGCGAGGATATCTATTAACGTCATACCCCAGATGAGGGTCTTTCCTCTTTCAAGCGAGCTCAGAATGAGGCCATTAACCAGCGTTTTGTGACTTCTAAGAAAGCCAGCAGACTGCAGAATGACGGTATCAATCCGGAGACCCTTCGGCGACGATCTCGTCGACCTTGTTATGTTAACCTTGTCGGCCTTCTCTTGCACTACAAGAAAGCCCGCTGGTCCCCCAGAGGTTTACGGCTTCTCACACGATCGCTGGTGCCCGTCCAACAGTATCGCTTCCAACATCAAACCGACGCACAAATGAGGGGCATTGGTGATTTAGTAGAGTGCCGAGAGTCGAGGAAGGCATATCTCCAAATTATTTGATGGCTCCGCTCTAGGCTGCTGCCCGCAATGCGCCGCCGTTTGAGCTCCCGGAAGCACCGGCTAATATTTCTTTAATGAGATGATCGTGACTCTTCTAGCAGTGTCTCACCTCTTCGGACAGTGTGCCCACAACGTCCTTAGATCTCGTATCAGCGAACTGTTTAACGTTTCGAATGACCGGCAGAGTTGACAGTTCCCTCTAATGCATGCAGCGACGTTGTGTAACAGCTCCTAAGTTGATTTCGGAACGAAATGCATAAATTCCCGAGTGTAAGGAGGAGAGTTGCGTAAACCAAGTTGATTTCCACCACGCCGAGGTGTTTCAGTTGAGTTTCTTAGTTGAGGAAAAAGAGTTTTTTCTTCTTTATGTATCTAGGATGTGACTCCAAAAAGAAACGTGGAATGTCGAATGTACGTTAATAGAAAAGATTCGCCGTAACGATGATATCAAGGCTCGAAAAGAACGTTTATCCTGTGTGTTTCTTGATTTAAGTAGCATCCTACGGAGTTTCTAAGGATTCTCCTTAATTCGGCCGAGGTCGGTGCTCCGTAAACCGTATTGAACCTGTCCTACCGGACCTATAGAACACCCTTGCCATAAAAGTTAACTTAGTTTGTAGAATCAGCACATAAATAGCTTCTACTATTTAAGCTTAACTTTGTCAAGTTTCAGTATTGCCTTTACTGAGTATCTGACAGAACGCGCCAGGAAAGCGTTCATGGAGTGTAACGGGATCGAAAACAACTTTTTTAAAAAACTTGAACGAGAATTGTCAACTCGGCTGACTTTAATCGTTTTCTATAGAACTACTTCCCCAATATAGAAATACCGTACTTTTTTGCGATGTAGATAGACAGCATGCATTTACGTACTGTCGACTGGTATATACGCCGTCTAGAAGCAGTGATACCATACAATAAAAGTGCCTTGTTCCTTAAGCTTTACTTTCTGTCCGCTCAGTAGAGATTCAAAGTATTTCCTACTATGTGCTAGCAGAAGAAGCAGAGGTGCCTTCCGGGTCATTCGGCTCAGCCTACCAGTTGAATTCCCCCCGCCCGAGACGTAGAGGTTTATTCCGTAGGTTTCGTGTAGGTTTTTTCCGAATAGTTTTAAGTCTACTAGTATGTTTTTCACTAGATTCGCTTCCTACTTTTGTGTTTCCCGTGCCTCTAAGGAATATGTTAGCTTTTCGAGTCAGTTTAGCAGCTACTTATCGTGGGTCATTTCGTCACTAGATCAAATGCTCTGCACCGGATAAGGTGTGTTCGTCGCTGTGCTTCTTCCGGTGCATGTCGCGTTGGTTACGCCGCTTTACATATTAAGCGGAGATACTTCTAGAAATTTTCTTCGTGTCCTGTTTTAACCCGTGCTATAACGTGGGCCACTCTCCACCGTTTCGTCTCTACGTGACCCATAGCAAAGTAGTTTCTTTTTCCGTCACTTTCCTTCTCTCATAGAGCAAAACAGCTGATTTGCATCGTTCGTTCAATAGTGCCTTCATTACAGACAGATGTATTAAATCGGAGGTTGAATTCTGCTACCGACTCGATTTTTGTCCTCTTTCTATTTTCCCAAAAAACTTTTGCACTAAGCATGCACGACAAAAACCTTCAGAATATCTCCTTACGAGGTATGCAGAACAGAATAGGTTTATCTACTTACCCAAATGTTTACAAGATCACCGCGCTCCTCAGTCTTGCCCTCGTGCTCACCGCACTCGAGAAAGCGCGCTCTAGCATCCATCCGTATTTTAACCATTACGTTTATGTGCTTGCAGAAACGACGTTTATTATAGAAGACCTGCGGCGTATAACTTCTCTCAGCTGTCCGAAAGAGTTGCTGGCCGACGTATATCTTCCCTTTTTACCAAGGCATGAGCCGAATGGCTGATGGACTTACGTGCAATGCAAACAACAGTGTAAATAACAATATGTTGTTATATTTGTTCCGTATGTGGTTGTTTCGTTGAGCATTTCACAAGGTCCTGTATTTTATAATATAGTATCGTATATAACGTGCTATAACAAAATTAAGATATCAAAAGTATCATTTATATATATATATATATATATATATATATATATATACAGAGTCGCGTCATCGTTGTTGTTGCTGTTCTTAGTATTTTTACGTTGACTACCGGTTACTGCTGCCATGGAAATAAGCGCCACGCGTATAAACTCAAGCATCGTTGAAACTTAGAATAGCTCCCATGAGACGGCATCACTGCTACTGGTATGTGGCAGTTTCGTAGCTTAACCGCTTGTGTAGATATCCATTACGTAGGCGTCTTAAATGTATGTTGTGCTGTCGACACTCGCAAAGTACCGCTTGACCTTCTGGAGTCTGTGTCACTCTCGCTTTACTGTTGCAGAGCACTTTTTAGACTTATCCTGTGTCTCTTCGCCTACGTGGCATATGTGGATGCACTCAAGGGATCGAAATAGCGTGGGAAAATAGCGCTACATACACAGCGTAGAACTTTTAGACGTTACAATCTATATGTGCGCATGCTCCCGTATGCAGCTCTCAACAACCAACCGCTAGAGGGTCCTTCAATTAGCTTCACACTTGAACAAGCATTGTTACAAGTTAAAGTCACTCTGGCCCGAAGAACTGAAAGACACTCTGTTACTGGGCCAGTGACGTCAATGCAGCAACTGTCGATGCAGAAAATGGTCTTCCACATCAGTCTTTTTTCTAGCGCCAAATGCTTTGAGGGCATTTTGTCGATTCAACATTTTCTAAAAAATTCAAATAAAAGAATTAGTCTGAACACTGGAAACACGACTACGGCAAAACGGTTTCCCAAGCGGAACGCGTAAACACTGCCCTTATATAAATGACGCGGCGGCTATTTCACGCAGAAGTACCTAATGCGCGTTTAGAAAAATCCATTTCAAATTAAGCAAGGACATTCCAAATTAAGCAAGACGAAAATATTGAGCAAGGCCATATCAAATCAAGCAATAACAACCTAAAGGAACTTACGGTTTATTCTAATAAAGAAAATGTGTACCAACACATAAACAAATTGACGTAAAAACGATACAAGGAGAGTCAGCAATGTAGAAATCTTTTACAGAATTTATTTTGGAGGCGAATTTAATTGAGAATTAAGTTCAGGTAGTAAGTAGATTCAGACAATGCTTCGGTTTGACGACTTGAAAACATCGTTTCGTCAAAACGCGCGGGACGTGAAGTGACAGCTTATTACGAATCTGCGCCTTGCGCGAAGACTTTTGTAGTAGACCAATTCAATGCCTTTGTATTAGACACAAATCACGCAATTTTTCCAATTCATAAAGTTTTCCACAGTCAACCAGTAAAACCGCAGGGCAGAGGGCGACCAAAATAGGAAGTCTGTTCAACGGTAAGAACCATTGAGTGGACCCAGCTATTACGGTGTATACCGCAAACAATCGTGTTAGAAGTCAGCGACTATTACCTACTTTGTATATATGTATAACCCACCAGAAAAGCAAATCACAGATGTTTTACATCAAATAGGAGAATGCGCCATGCTATGTGCAAACACGAATAAACACATCATAGTCGCAGATGACGCTAAGTGTGATTTATCGAAGCAAAATTAACGCCACGAAGCATTTACGGTAGGCAGAGAAGACCTGGGACTTCAAATAGAGAACGACCGTAATGTCGCTGCATATCTAGGTTGGTACGGTTCAAGTGCTGTAGAAGTTGTGTTATCGTCAGCGTGCCGGCCGGACGCAATGCCGCAGCTAAGCCGTACAATAAACGCGCACATGCTCCAGCAGGCCATGCAACTCATGCGATCCCATGACGACATCAACACCACCGAACGGACGATACGATGGGCAATCCACGTAGCATCTACTACCAAACGATCGGCGAGACCAAACACGCACAAAGCCTGGTTCGATGGAGAATGTCACGAGATAAAGCACATTATATGCAGCCATGGCGACAAGAATTCCTGTGGACATAGCCAACTCGCAAAGATGAAGCGGGTATTTTGGAAAAGAAACGAGACCAAGAAGCGCCATTACGAAATAGAGCAACGCCTGCAGTTGACTCAAAATAGTGTAAAAAACCTTGGCTGGTCCTACCCAAGAGTCCCAGAACAAGAAGAACAACATTACATCTGCAGGACCGGACCGGATAATCTATGAACCTTAGTAACGTTTGTCTAGTCTTAACATTTTTATTTATACCAACTGCCTCCGTCAAGGTAAGAAGAATAGTGGAGAAAGAGTTTTCTGAACCCAATATATAAGCAGAAGGGAGACGCTACTGACCCGACAATTTACCGATGAATCGCACTGATGAGCACTCTGTACAAAACACTTACATCACTCGTAGTGTCAAGGTTTAATAGGTTTAATAAAATAGCACTAATAAAGAACTACCCGTTGAGCAGCACGGATGCCTCCCAGGGCGATTAACCGAAAACGCTGTCAACATTCTGCAGGACTATGTGGATCGACGTTGCCAATATAAAGAAATGACCACATTCATAGATTTTAAGACCGCGTTTGACTCTGTCCAAAGACACCGTCTCTTAGAGATCATTCATAGAATATTCGTAATACGCGGAGCAATGTACAACCTTGTCCGGGACAGGCTTCATCATAATTACATAATAGTCAAAAACGGAGATCATTACGTAAACGATATCATGAAGCGAGCGGTAGAATTGGCCTAAGGAGATTCTGCCAGTCCGTTTCTTTTCATAATTTACATAGCAACCCTATCGGATCTTCTAAGCGAAGCAAGAGCTCCACACGTCTTCTACGCAGATGACCTAGTCATTTTTGCAAAGTCGCGTAAACACCTGCAGTATCTCCTGAATACAATAGCCAAGTGATGCAGAGAGAACAGGCTAACAATCAATCTTACAATAGAAACCAATGTAAACGTTTGTTCGTATTCTCAGAAAAATAAAACGTTTTTTTTTGTTTTTACAGGATGTCTACATTGATTATGTACAAATGCATTAAATACATGTTTAAAATTAGGTGTTTTAAAGGATTTATGGTACTACGGAATTTTCCGGTTTTGGTTTCGAAATCGAACGGTGCGATCATTTTTGTAGGTCTGTGGAAAATATCTTTGGATCCTAGTACTAGCCTGATTTAATAAATTTTGTGCTTGCAGATAGGTGCCCTGATTTTTTTAAGTGCGTTTCATTTACATAATCTTATGTGTATTATAGTATCTTCTATGTATTATTATATTGCGTGATTCGCAGTGAATTTCTAAGTTGTGAACATTAGTGGAACCTTTGAGATGAAATCGTGTTGTGAAGTCGCCGCTACTGGCGCCACCAGTGGGGACGCCAAAAGCGCGGACAGGTCTGAACAGAGCTACGGTCGTACGAAAGATTAAATAGCGGCAGCAACTTTCAAGTAGGGCCAATCAATTGCCAACGAAGGGAGAGACCGAAAACGAATGTAAAATAAAATAGGAGAAAAACAAAGCCAAGACTGGGGGCGAAGACATCTCTCAGGCGATGACTGGCGAGTAGTCGGAAGTTAGAAATAGAGCCGCCTCTGAATTACCTGGAAGAAAGCAGACCGGCGGAACAACAAAAAGTCTAGAGGCGCTTATAGAGAAACAACTCCAGGCCGCCGTTCTGTCGTTGAAGCAACGAACAGAACGCTTGGTGGAACTGTGCGAGGCACACGCTCCCACAAAGAAAAGGTCACGCGGGACGCAAGGTTACAGGACGAAGGCACCATCGAAAACCTCGACGAAAAAATCGGGCGCCTCAATGCATTGAAGACAAAACTACAGGAATAGACAAACTTTAAATAAAACAAAAAAAAAGATGAGATAGAGTAGCCTAGGAAGGTGAAAATAAAACAATGATATCAAGGATCGAAAAAGGAGTGCTGTGTTCTCAATGCCCAACCACAGAAAGCGAAAGAATTGCAGCGCAAATCGGGAATAAAATTGAGGATGCAGTAACACTTGAGGGACAGCTAGAGATTTCGAAACATGAATGGCCGAACAAAATATTTAGATATATCAAGTTCACTCAGACAGACCCCATCTTCTTAAGAGGTGTCCGCGACGTGGTAGTCTCTAAGATGTCTGCTTCGGACAAAATCCTGCTGGGAAAACTTGTGTCGGAATTCCCCTCAATATCGGTGGTAGACTGATTGGACATCGGAAAGCCATAGTGCCTAGTAAAGTCATAAAGCGCATCGGCGGTTCAGGTGAGACCGCGGCAGCTCAACGCCACTTGGCCGTGGGGGTAATGGACCCGAGGAACCCTAAGTCCGCTACAAATCATTATCGAGAAGACCATCGAACTTGCAGCTATGGGGAGGGTACAAGTCACAGAGAAGAGGCGAACAAAATCGATCTTAAGAGCTCTGTAAATCTGCTGCAGGTGGGTAAAAGCTCCACACTAGGTGCTTTTAGTTGCCAATACTGCGTTAGCGTTGCCAAACCCCCATATCCCAAAGGGAGCGGATCACATGGTTAAGGATTGCGAAACAGAAGTTTAGAAGTACCACGTTTGCGAGACGCATGGGTCTTGCGCAGACAGCATGGCTGGTCTTTCCTACAGGGGCAAGGTGCAGAAGCTTAGGGAGTCCCGTCAAAAAGGTGCCGAGGAAAGCAGAAGTCCCCAAAACGGATTGGAGAGAGCACCACAGGGAGACAGCTGCGGAGTGGCAAGACAAAAGAACCGAAAAATTGGAAAGACAAAAGAACCGAAAAATTGGAAAACGTACAAGAAGACGAGCACGACGGTTGTTCGGGGCCCCAACGGCGACTAGTCGATCGTCGACAAACAGGGCTTGGCAGTTGGGGGCCGGAGTTAGGTCAAGGGTTCACCTGGCTCGAAGTGGATGGAGCTTTCTACTTTATTTCTCACCCATTCGACCCGATACGCATCAAAGGGGGCATTTTTTCTACATGAATGGATAGCCGAGAGATCCTACTAGTACTTAATGACTGCTACTTTTTTTAGAAAAGACCAGGCAGCTCTTATAGACCTAATCCTAGTCAACAAATTGAAGTTTTTTTATACTAGGGGAATGGCGCGTCGCAGAGGAGGCGGAGCTATGAGTGATCATAGATACATCTATTCTTAGCTTTGGTTACCCAACTTAACACGAGAAAGTGCTGGCAGATGCGAAAGCTTGACATAGAGATCCTAAGGCTGAATTAGATGAGGACTGTAGCCGGCTTACGGAAAGCCGAGTAAACAAAAATCAGCTCTCTGCCATGCTTATTGCGGCATACGAGAGGGCGGGCCGTTTGCTTTAGGGTAAAAGCCGCCATTCGTCTAAGCACTGGTGGAATGAAGAGATCGCCGAGCCAAGAAAAGCGTGTATTAGACTTGAAAGGATCTACGCGAGGACGCAGACTTGGCTGGGTGGAAGAAATCGAAGGGGGACGAGCCGGACGAGACAGACGTGGGACAAGCCTTGCAACTAGCCAAGTACAAAGCCGCCCGAACGAAACTGCGAGGACTCATCGCTAAATGCAGGGCGCGAGCGTGGAGCGAATATGCGTTGGACAGTGACACATGGGGCTTGGCGTACCAGATTGTCGTGAGAAAGCTTCGGAGAGCTTTCTTGAAGTTCCCGCCGGACGTGCTGCTGGAGACAATCTTGTAGCCCTGGAGGATATTCCGGAGGTAACAATAGAAGGGATCAGACGGGCTGGCGCCTGGAAAGGCCCCTGGCCCCGACGGCATACTCCCTGAGGAGCCTAGCTATTTGTTGACCCATAGTCAAATGTCTTTCAGACTTTGATTAACGGAGTGTTTAAAGAAGGGAGGTTTTCCAGATCACGGAAGAGGGCAAGCCTTATGCTCATTTCTAAACCGGAAAACAGGGTGCACGGGCTCTACGGCCGTGAGGGGCCACTCCATCAAGGAAGCAGTAAGCTATACTATGGCCTCGACGGAAGCGTGGAAAGAGGCGGCGGAGCTATTCGACGCTATTTTGATGCTCAAGACAACCAAGGAGACCGCTCTCGATGCACTCCTTCAGAACAGTGTATATCTTGGCATACGTTCTTCGTCTGAATGCTTGCAAATATGCAAAAAGATAGGTGACGACACAGCTAAATCAAACAGAAATCAGGGACGCTTCTCCCATGGCTTCGAAGGCACGCCAAGTACTCCCAAACCTGGGAAAGTGGGGAGGAATCCGGGTGTAGTGAATTTGTCCCACACTAGTCACGCTGCAAGTGACGCATGTGCGTAATGCATTCCCAAAACCCTTCAGAAATCTACCTCGTGGTACGGAATTTCTTAGATTAAATATATATATATATATATATATTAGGTAAGTTAAAAAGTTCGTCGGCTTTCTGGGACCACATTTTTGAAATTCCCGCGCTCTGCAGCAGGGCCGCCTGAGAGTGCGGCTGGGTGTTTACATTCAGGAGCAGACCCGTGGCGGCGCAACGGTATACCGGTTCCAACTTTACCGTTTCGTTTGCGGAATTGGCAGCTGTTTGCAATGGAGGACAAAAATACGCATTATCGACACATTATGTTGTTCTCCTACCGTGAAGGCATAAGTGCAGCGCAAACAGCCCGGAGAATATGTGCAGTCTACGGCGAAAACGCAGTACACAAATCCACAGGCGAAAAGCGATTCGCCCGTTTCAAAGCTGGAAACTTCAATCTCGAAGATGAATCGAGGTCAGGACGACCCAATGTTGTGGAGACCGACGAAGTCATAAGCCTGGTTACTCCGAACCCAGGTTTGACCATAAAAGAAATTAAAGATGTAACGGGAGTCTCCCACGGAACCGTTTGGAATCGCCTCCATGATGCAGGTTTCTCGTGCAAGCGGAATATCTGGCTACCACACGACCTCAATGATAGGCAGCTTGAAGGGCGAGTCGATACCTGTCACGCACTCCTCCGGAAGAACTCGAATGAGCCATTTCTGAGGAGATTGATAACCGGCGATGAAAAATGGATACTCTACAGAAACGTAGCACAGAAAAGAAGTTGGGTCCTCAGAGGTTCTCAGGCCGCAGCTATCCCTAAACCCGAAATTCATCAGAAGAAGGTTATGCTGTGCTGCTGGTGGGACTGTAAGGGCGTCGTGTATTTTGAGCTGCTTCCAATGGGTCAGACGATCAACTCCGTCGTCTACTGCAGACAACTCGAAGATTTGAAGGCTGCAGTATCAACGAAGCGCCCGGAATTGTCAAACAGGTGGGGCGTCACTTTTCAACATGATAAGGCGACACCACACAAAAGTTTGGCCACCCGGCAAAAATTTGCGGAGTTTGACTGGGATGTGCTGCCGCACCTAGCTTATAGTCCCGACTTTGCACCATCTGATTATCACTTGTTCAGGTCTCTCCAGAACCCCTTCATGGCACAACATTTGAATCTTTGGAGGCTATAAAAAAATCACCTCACTCAGTATTTCGACGAGAAGGACAAGACGTTCTGGGAGAAAGGAATCATGGATTTACCGAGGCAATGGGCGAAGGTTATCGAACAAAACGGTCAATATATCATTGAATAAAATTACTGTTGTCTGCATAAATAAGGCTCTTTAAAATCGGGTAAAAAAGCCGACGAACTTTTTGACTTACTTTATATGTGTGTGTAATCTACAAACAAATATATATACATATATATGAAAAAAAAACGTACACGGGCAATAGCCTTACGGAAAATAAACGCGAGGACGCGGACTTGGCTGGGTGGAAGAAATCGAAGGGGGACGAGCCGGACGAGACAGACATGGGACAAGCCTTGCAACTAGCCAAGTACAAAGCCGCCCGAACGAAACTGCGTGGACTCATCGCTAAATGCAGGGCGCGAGCGTGGAGCGAATATGCGGTAAACAGTGACACATGGGGCTTGGCGTACAAGATTGTCGTGAGAAAGCTTCGGAGAGCTTTCTTGAAGTTCCCGCCGGACGTGCTGCTGGAGACAATCTCGTAACACTGGAGGATATTCCGGAGGTAACAATAGAAGGGATCAGACGGGCTGGCGCCAGGAATGGCTCCTGGCCCCGACGGCATACTCCCTGAGGTGCCTAGCTATTTGTTGACCCATAGTCAAATGTCTTTCAGACTTTGATTAACGGAGTGTTTAAAGAAGGGAGGTTTTTCAGATCACGAAAGAGGGCAAGCCTTACGCTCTTTTCTAAACCGGAAAACAGGGTAGGCCCCTTAGCTGATAGGCCCAGCTGCCTCCTCGACACCTTGGAGAAGAGCCCTTGATAGGGTCCTGGATCGAGCATTTTGCGAAACCAAAACAACTCCCAAAACGAGAAAGTTAGAATTTCTAGTCCTCTTAGGCAATCCTACGTATCTCTGCCGAATTATTTTCCTGTCTGAATAAATGAAGTATGGTTGTAGAGGGACGAGAATACAAGATTGCTGCCGGGGCCTCACTGGATTTTATTCTGGGACCCGTCATCTGAAAGTGTACCTACGACGGGGTGCTGGACACCAACAACTACCTGAAAGGGGCCGAGTTGTTGATGCGGATGATTTGGCTCTGATGGTCACGGCTTGGACCTAACGACCCTACAGGGGACAGCCAACGAAGCTCTATCTATAGTGACGGAATGGATGAACCACAATAATCTGGCCCTTGCACCACATAAAACCGGAGCGCTACGTCGTCAATATCAGGAAGGTCACTAGTGATACCTGTATGCGACGAGAATCTGGGGCTACGGGGTGGAGCACACTATCCTACTTTGCGAGTCTCTTTGGAAAGCAGGGTGCACGGGCTCTACGGCCGTGAGGGGTCACTCCATCAAGGAAGCAGTAAGCTATACTATGGCCTCGACGGAAGCGTGGAAAGAGGCGGCGGAGCTATTCGACGCTATTTTGATGCTCAAGACAGCCAAGGAGACCGCTCTCGATGCACTCCTTCAGAACAGTGTATATCTTGGCATACGTTCTTCGTCTGAATGCATGCAAATATGCAAAAAGATAGGTGACGACACAGCTAAATCAAACAGAAATCAGGGACGCCTCTCCCATGGCTTCGAAGGCATGCCAAGTACTACCAAACCTGGGAAAGTGTGGAGGAATCCGGGTGTAGTGAATTTGTCCTACACTAGTCACGCAGGCTGCCGGTGACGCATGTGCGTAATGCAATCCTAATACCTTTCAGAAATCTACTTCGTGGTACGGAATTTTATATATTAAATAAATATATATATATATATATATATATATATATATATGAAAAAAACCGTACACGGGCAATAGCCTTACGAAAAAAAAAAAAATTAAATAATGAACTGCTACATAAGTTGCAGAAGACCGCCAATTGGACCGACTGTTCTTCGCTAAGCCCTAACCATTGCCTGAATGCACAGAAAAAAATGACGGGAATAATTACGACCCGCCAGCGTCAACCACCTAATTGTTTTGCTTTACCAACAAGGGTAGACGTTGCAACCGGAAATTGCCTTTGTGTGCCGTTGAGCGAGTTTTTGTGTCGTTTGTCTGTATTTATATTGCAGGAAGCACAGAGAGGTAACAGTCGCCCTATGCCTGTCTGATTGACGTAATGCGCGGCGTAATGTAAACTTGAACTCAGCAATCATGCAAGCATTCGTACGGCTTTGAACCGACTGCATGCTTGTGTGACAAGTTCTCTTTTTTTAGGTTGTAAGGAAGCGCTATATGCTGCAACAGAGGCCTTGTTGCTGCTATCTGCTTCCACAGTATGCGTTGCCTAAGAAACCTGTACCTATCGAGGGAGTGAAATGTCTAGGCTATTATTTAACATTTTCAGAGGGCATAACCCGAGGGAATAATCGTTCGCATTCCGATAGCCTACAATTATAACTATATATCACACTTATTTACGGCACTAGTCAAGTATAGGGTAAATGCAAGCCAAAGCTCACACACGTGGAAGTAACGACGATTCTCCTTCCATTAGTAAACCGATATTTTACAATTATGAACGACACCTACTTGTGTGGCACAGTCGAGTATAGTGCAAATGTAAGCCAAAACTCCTTGTTTTTGCTTGAGAAATTATGGCCAAATCATCCGCATACGCAATAATTTCTACTCCCTGTGGGAAATCTTATCTCAGGACGTCGTCATACGTTATGTTCCAGAGCAGGGGTCCCAGGATGGACCCTTGAGAAACTCCTGCAGTCATGTCTATCTCTACTGTGCCGTTAAAAAACCGTGGGAGTAACTATGACTCCCCTTCGAGCGTGTCTCCCCGCAAGGTGCGCAAACTATGCGTGCTTTGGGCAATTTCCTGGCAAGCAGACCAGATTTGGTCAGTGAGGGTGCGCTCCTTATCGTAGCATTTTATTGGTCCTGGTTGATCATCGGCGGCACGGCATACAATATAGATTAGATGGAAACTAGTTCAGATTGTCGTATTGTCGTGGTCCACTCGAAGTCTGTCGAAGTCTATTACTAACACGGATAGTTGAGTCGTTGGTACTAACAGGGATGCCGGTCGGGACGCGTGCAGCCTTGGCTTAACAGGGATAACGACGAGAGAAGCCGGAGCTTCAGAGCGCATTTCCTAAGCCAGCCGAAACCACTTTGTCCGAGCTAATGAGGCGAGTAAACGTAACGGATATTTTCAACTTCTCTTTCTTGGGTCATCAGAATCCAGTTCGTCATCCATTCGGCACTCTAACTGGTGATTGTCCCAGTCGTGTGACAAATTGGGCTTCATGTAGAAGGGCTGTGTTGCATACTTCAGCTAGTGAATACGAACACCCGAAGCAGCATATCCCTCTAATGCTTCTTTTAGTAGCCACCGTCCGATCGTCTTTGAGGAGCACACTTTATACGGTACGTTCTGATTCTTCACTCTGATGCTGATGTGTCTTAAGTATCGACACATTCTCTTGTATCTGGTTGAGAATAAATCTTTGTCGTGTTTTCGATATTTTTTCTAATGGAGGGGTTGGATGCTAATGCATCATTTTTTTTATTGAGACATCTGTGCTCCCCGTTTTTTCGATCATAGTCGATTTTTTTATTTTCAGTCCACTCCGGCAATCACCTTGTTTTAAATTGGGAACTATGAAAACCAATTTAGGAGTGGCCTGTCTGGGTCTCGAACCTAGATCTCCTGAATGCGAGGGAAAGGCTTGTGACACTAAGCCATCTTGCTCAGTAATTTAAATTATTCGTACACATTCGCGGTTCACTCGTATCATCGAGCTTTCTAGAACTACGATCTTACAACACTTACATATGTTTTATATGCATTTGTATGTTTCATACTTTTTCTGCCCGTTTTACGTGTATGGATAAGCGGATCGACCTCTATGCGTTGCTCGCAGCTACCAGCGACAAGCGTGAAATTCGCAAACCTACTAAACTTGGACTACTTCCCACCCGCTCAGACTCGAAGTTGTATGGCAGTACTCTGTGCCGCCTGTACGAGCTGTACAAATGACGTTTCCCAGGGCTACTACTACAGTACTACTTTTCCAAAGATCTTTGTTTCGTTGACGACAGTCGCATTGAACTAGACTCTTTGCATCACGGCTTGCGCTTATAAACTTGAGGTTTGAAGATGATAATATTGTACGATCTTTGACGTGTATTTCAATTGCGATTCATGACTATCCATTTTATCACGTTGACCATGCTTGACCACTACACGACTTACAAACTGGCGATAGGTAGCTTGTGTTCGTATCGCAACGATGGTGCTGCAGCTGCTGCTGCCGCACATGGATGATCAGCCGCAAGCACGACTGTTAACAGATATATGTACCCTAACTGCCGTAGCCCCGTGTGCAGGCACATGTGTGGGCTTCTAAACCTTCACTAAAGACTGACTGTGCGAAGTATTATTAAACTTGGCTGACATACTGAAACTTGATATGGTTTGTCAGCACATCGCAAATTGTCATATGGTTATGAGGCGCAAATGTTACACATTTACAAAAAAAAGAGAAAATGTGTCATAAGACACTAGGTGTTTGAAATGAGTAAAAATAAAAAATAAATTATTGGGGTTAGCAGAAAACAAACCTTCTAAAAATATAAATGATGTGTCACAACTCTGGCTCCTTAGGTATATTTAGGTACAAACGAGTGAAGTATGTGTGTTTACACAAAATATATCTTTCCTTTGTCGATAATGCTTGGATGAATGAGTGCAAAACCGTACACGTCCATTAGCATATGGGGAAAAATAAAGTCAAGACCATCGCACATGCAGCCAATAAAAACGCACTTATAAAAACAAAACATTAGGCTTATGTTGTTTGACAACAATAAGATTTAGAGAACTGGCGAAGCCTACGGCGGAACATGAAGTCAAAATCATCGCACATGCAGCCAATAAAAAGGCATTTATAAAAAAACAAACCATTAGGCTTATGTTGTTTAACAATAATAAGATTTTGAGAACTGGCGGAGCACAAGCGGATACTTATATATGTCTCTTTGACCCTTAAGTATTATTAAGCTAGTATCCGACAGACACCTTTTCACTAACGGAGGTAACTATAGATGCACTGCCAAGAAAGCAGTGCATATTTCTACTGATGATATGAGATACTGTATATATAGATCGCTGTAGTCGATAACAAAACTAAACCGTTTGCTGCACCTCCACTCACTGAAATAGTTTTGCGATTTTCATGCTAATCGGACGTTGGCGATAGGCACAGGGAATCAGATGCTGGCTCAACAGGTGCCCTTGGTTTCGCATTTTGTTGTATTCTGCACTACTTAAAGTGCAATAAAGATCGACCTACCGTACTGGCTAGGGCGGAGCAGTCGACCTACCTTTGCCTACTACACTTTCTAGAGAGAGTTGGGATATATATATATACATATGGATTTATCATTTGCTAAGGATGTATAAGTAAATATACATGACACCCTTTAATATCAAGGGCGTTTAGAGAGGCAGCATAAGCGGATATGTTGAAATATCTACGGCTTCCCTAGCAGTCCTTGTAGCAGCCAGCATGGTCACTCACTCTCAGCGGTATAGTTTACTATCTATCTTCTCAATGAGCATTGCTCAAAGAGTCGCTTATTCATTCAATCAACATCTCGAGAACACGCCACCATATATATATATATATATATATATATATATATATATAGATACTGATGCTAATATATGTCAATAAAAAGATAAGCATAACTAACTCTAACTCTAGCCCTATGTTTTTTTCTTTAGTGGCAGCGTGGTCTAGGGGACTAGTGCGCTAGTCATGGTTGTCGCCGGTTCGATCCCTGTCGTTGATCGAATTTTCTTTGAGCGATGCTCGCTGCGAATAGATGATAAACCATACCGCTGAGAGTCAGCGGCCATGCTGCCACAAGGACTGTTGGGCAAATCCTGGATATCTCAACATGTCCGGCCCTCGCTGCATTGAAGATATACCTCGGGTTAAGTTCCACGCCCGTAGTAGGGTACGGAGGATAGTCTAGAATGAAAAACAACCTCCTTAAAAAGTGTTTTAATTCTAGCCCTATGTTTTGTTTCACCAGATAGGATTCAGGATTTCAGCAAGCTGACGTGCGCATATAGCTTTAGTATGTGCATACACATTCGTCTACCACTGACGCGGCCATTACCAACGCACAACCGCTGTCGAAGCGTCAAGCAAGCGTCATAATAAAATAGACATACATCGCACGACGCTAAAGATTCAACCGTATGATTGGCGCCTTCCGTAGTGGTGGCCGCAGCCGCAGCAGCAGCGGCGGCAACAACCAACCGACGTTCAGGCCAAACATCGAGACCATAATAGCCGACGACAGCGCATAACGTGCGGCGATATCAATAAGACGAGGCCGCTTCCTGCTTCCCGCACTTCCGGACTTCGGGCGGATCGGGCCGTTTATAGGAAGGCCCGCGACGGCCGCCGGGGCCCCGGACTCATTCGCTGGCTCGTTTCGATGGATGGTTGACCAGCACTGCGGGCAGCACCTTGGTAGGTAGATTGACGTCGACGAGGCTGCTGCTGCTGCTGCTGCTGCCGCCGTCCTCGTGTCGTCACTGATCTGGACTATGGCCGTATTCTGTCTTAATGTCGCTGTCCTTGTTGGTCCCTCCTCTGTTTCTCTAGCCTAGCTGTATTACCTATTATTGCCGATGACCCGTGGTGGTCGGTCGCCCTTATTCAGGTCCTGCTCAGAGTAGTCATTTATACCTTGTCGGGGCCGACAGGCGGAGAGAGAGAGAGGCTTAGAGAGCCGTATCTTTATGGACGCGCGATTTGTTACGCGGAAAAATTATAGCAGTTCATACTACTATACTACTACTACCATTAGTGCTACTACCAATCGATGAAAGGCGGGCTCTGTCATCATTCGTGCTAGACGCTGTACTGCGACTGCCACGGGAACAGATTTAGCTAGCTGCGGCAGCCAAGTTACCCCGGTTCATGCTTCACGCTAAGATGGTGACTATAGCAAGATGGATTCGCTTCTGTCGGTCGCTAGATAGAGTCCCACCAATCGCTGCCCGATGAGAAGTGGGGTTATCAATGTTCGCAGGGACGTAAGGACAGGATTCGTTGGCGCTAAGAAGAGTATTTTACAGGTGATGTGAATGTGTTGCTACGTGAATCGAACGCTAGCAGGTTTAAATGGTGAATAGTCAAGCTAATAATCGTGGTAAGTGGAGAAGACGGTTGGCGTAGGTGACGCATCGAAGCAACAAGTTGGAGACTGACATGACGAATCTATCCGAAGCAGTGCTACGGATTGACGTGGAGATGATGAGCATGATGAAAAACGATAACACAGAAATGTCAATCGTTTTTTTGCCTATGTATCAGTCTTAATGTCACCGTCTGCACTTCTCAATAGGTCCGACTTTAACTGCCTTGGTACGGATATTCTTTTCTACTTCCGGTACAATAAACACATGTTTATACGTAATAAAATATCATCGAGCCAAATGCGTAAAAGAAAAGCCTTCTGGCAGGTATCGAGATGGTAGATAGGACACAGCTGGTTGCATAAACGACAGACACAGCGTACGTCGCGATTGTGGAAGTCTCTTTTATGGCAGAGTTTTGTGGTGGAATCCGTCACGTAAATAGCGGGTTACAATGTGTCAATTAGGTTGTAGTGGTCTCTGCCAGTTCTGCCTGACCCTTGCCGGCGATTTGAAGAAGCCTCCGGGAACTGTTCGAGCTTTATGAAGATTTCTCTGAACTGAAGAAAAACAGGGGTTTCTAGGAGATTGGATCTAGTATCTAGATCTTCTGCAAGCAGTTGAGTAAATGTCATGAGGTAAATTAGTCGTTTTTTGCGTTCCGTAGCAACCCAATCGCTAGCCGCATTGCTACATTGTTTACAGTTTGTACCATAAGCCTAGTGATATCTCGTAATGCAGCACACCAACCGCTTCTTCAAACAACGGGCGGCAACCTCAATCCCATTTTCTTCCAGGCCTTGCTCAGTGATCTACAATGACTCATCCCGGAACAATACCCCTGGGTTATAGTCATCCTCTACGCGCATGATCTGGTACTATACAGTCGAGTGTTCATAGATCTAAAAAGATGTTTACGTATGCTGGTGCCTGGGTCTAATGTTTTTTTTTTGTTCTGGGAGGTTTCGGGAATGCGTGATGCACATGCGCCACTAGCAGCCTTCGTGACTGGTGTGAGACTCGCAAACCCACTAAACCCGGATTCCTCCCCACCCGCCCAGGCTCGGTATTACTTTGGCATTACATCGAAGCCGTGGGAGAGGCGTCTCTGCCGTTTTCCTTCAATCAGCTCTATCCCTGACTGAGGCATGGTCGCATCCTTCCATGCCTCCGCCGAAGTCATCATATGGGCGACCACCTCCTTGATGGGTACGCCTCTCACAGCGGTTGGTGCTGTGCCGTGGGTGCAGCGGGCGTAATGGGTTGACCCTTAATGTGCAGAAGACTAAACAGGTGAAGTTTCACTTGGGCTCAAAGGCTCAGACAGGTTGAATCTCAATGGAATTCCTCTAGAGCTTGTGTCCGAGTCTACCAATTTTGGCATCGAGATCATCAGCAGAATCAGGAGCGCAAGTCAACTTCGATATAATTTCCATGGCTTCCATACCATTTTTCTGCGGCAGTTCTCCACCAAGCCCGCTCTTATCCTTCTCAACCTGAATGTTGGCTGCGTTGCATCGTTTGAAATAACTCTAACATGGCATATTCTCAATGCGCAGCAGCATGGCATTCCGGTTCAGATACAGTGAAGGCGAGGTTCCTTAAAGGAGTTTTGGGCCTCACCAGAACAGCCTAGAACCGATTAACCTATTGTCTGCGTAGAATTACGATGTTTATCGAGAATCTGGTCGAACGATTCAAACCTGCCAAGTCCAGTTCCGTCGTCGCGGAAGATGATAGGAAAGTTCCGAAAACATTGCAGGGGGACGCTGCATTGCTGGATAGTACATGGATAAATCCGCTTTCTGAGAACCGACTTATCCTAACACGCTATCCTGCTCATGGATTTTATCATAAGCTGTGTGAGACTCGCAAACCCACTAAACCCGGATTCCTCCTCACCCCCCCCCCCCCAGGCTCGGTATTCCTTTGGCATTACATCGAAGCCTCAATGTCAACAAGTGCTGGATGTTATGATTCTAGTAATGATTGAATATATATATTTAGTCGTCAGTTGTTGTGCAAAAGTAGACGTGTTCAACTTTTGCTCCCACTAATTTGACTTGTTTACTTGGTTGTAAGTGTGCCACAACAGTGACAGTACAAACTAAGAAGAGTCAAGAGAAGTACGAAATAAACTTCAAAGTGCGCCAGGTAGTGTTGCCGGGGGTTCCAACTTTATTCAGCCTGACATCCGATCGTGTTCGATTGACAACATCATTGCAGTAGACGTTTGTCTATGTTTATACAAGTTACGCGGGTTGCAAAACTAGGAAAAAGCGAGGAAACAAGTTACTGTGTATGTGCGATCTGCAAACGCATCCTCCATGGCAGAGCAAATGATTGACGCCAAACTTGGCACGTACAAGATAATTATTCAGGCGGATCAGTTTGATAGAAAGAATGGACACGGACCCGAAGTATCCAGGCGATGGCCAAATTTAGAGATGCTCTTACCTCCAAACTGTAAGCTTCAGCATGCTGGTTGTCTCAATTCCAAACCATTCAACCGACTGTAGGGAATTCAATGACGCCCTTAACGTCTTGAAGCAGTCGAACTCCATTCAATTTATGGATGCGACCAACGTCCAAACCGATACTGTTCTAAGCAAGTGTGTCTATTATAGCGAATAAAAAAGCGTACCAAGCGTACGTCATTGGAAAAACGGTCGCCAAAGTTTTACACCTTAAGCCAAAAAAAGACGTCGAGCGGATGAACAAATCTGATTTAAAAACACTTCTCGAACTGTACATCCTAAAACCTCAAAGCTCTCACATTGCAACGGCCGCGACCGATCGAGCACACGCGATGTTCGTCGGGCTAAGTCAGAAAGATCAAAAAAATTGTTAGTAACTCCTGGGAGACCGCTCAGTGGGACTCAATCTCGAAGCGGACAACAAATGGGACAGCAGAACAAACGCGACGGCTTGGTTCAACTCTCTTAGCCCAAAAGATGGCACGATTGTCGTCCGTGGCGCCCACACGATGGATAATTGACGCAACAACAACGCAACGCGGCAGCAGCAACAACAACAACAGCCTGTGCCACCGCATATGCAACAATCGACCCAGCAACAGACAGTGTCAACAACACTAACAAGACAGTTCAGGCACCCAAACAATGTGGGTGACCTCCCTATGGGGTTTTAGAACCCTTATCAGATGCCGTTGGTGTACTCGAACGTACTGCAGCGAGAGCAACTGCCCTTCTATAGTCGCCAGTAGTGAACCATTCGCAGTTCCAGTCGGAAACTCAAGTTCTCTTCTCCGCATTCAATAAGTCAAAACTCAAAATTCTCCAGTGTAACGTAGAGGGCATTAGTAACGGTTTACCTCTGCTGGTACAATCGGAAATCAATAAGTTCTATATTATCGTTACTACCGAAACATGGTCTGACAGGGTTGACCTTTCGGGGTTCTACTAAGCTAAGGCCCTGCGGTGGAGTATCGATCTCTTAAAATCAACTTTAAAAAGACGTTTCAATTAAATTAAGTGAATACAACTCTTTAATTCTCAAAGAGATAGAATTAATACGGTCGCCGTATACTGCAGCCCACATTACCGCTTTGTCGATCGACTGATGTAAGTCCAATCTGCGGTTGATTTAATTACACCAACAGTTTTGGCAGGCGACGTAACCTGACGTCTCGACCAACCGGGTCTGCGACAAACGCAGATATTACTAGTTATTCTCTCCTAATTTAGTATGTGGGTGATCTCAGATTCAGGCCAGCATACCGTTGAAAGGCACCGAGGATTATCAACAATTGACTTTTTCGCAACCAGCCTAGGCACGAACGACATCCAACCTTGCGGATATGCAAGCGATATAACAGCTTTTGACAGTAGACCGCACTTACCGTTAACTCTGCATAAACGGTACTATGGCAAAAAGAAACTGCGTCGGAAAATTACTAGATCTAGATCGCAAAAGCCGGTTATCTGGGACACTAAACTTTGGTTTGGGTGACCTCGGCATAGTGAGTGTCTCTGCGAAACAATGACTACAACAATTCTGAGTTGCGTTGCTCTAGTTACCACCCGGCGCTCAAACCTATAATTCAACAGACAGTGCTACGAGGCTCAAAAATGTGTGAAACAATATTTTTTTCTCCCTGGTTACTGTCCTGAGATGACCGGTTTCTACAATAGAGTCCGCAAGCAGTATTCTAATACGCTAAAATAAGCCGAGCTCGTAAACCCAAGAAACAAAGATGGTTCATGCAACAAAATGCCAGGCTAACAAGCGAATCTACAATATAAAGAAAAGGATCGCATGCTCTAATTCGTCCACACTTTTTGTCTAAAATTTCAGAGATATGTGTATCTCTCACTAAGTGCCAGTATTTCACGGCCCGCACAGCGAAATAGCTAGCATCATCTGGGCCAATTGCGGAAAACCATTTACATTACAGAAAGTTGCGGTTGCAATTTTGTACATTAAAAATGGAAAGGCGCCTGGACCAGATATGGTTAGAAACGATTATCGATTTCTCACTTAATGATTAGGTCCTTGGACATAAGGAATATACCGCCTAGTTAGCAATGCTGTATAGTAGCCATAATTCCTAAATGCAAAGAAGACTTGGAGGTTGGATCCTTCAACCTGGAGAGGATTTAAAAACAGCTGCATTTATAAATTATTGTAGTTGCTACTAATGTTCTCTAAATACAAGGATTTATACCCAACAAACAGCATGGATTTAGAAACGGCATGTCATTATCAAATCCGCTTTTGATAATGCATCTTGCAACGCTGCCTTTTGGAAGATGGCAACATTGCGTGTGCCACCACATTTTCGTTTAAGCTATAAGCGTCTATTCTTCGTGAGAACTGTGTGATACTGGACCATGATATTGCCGAACATCCCAAATTTGGACAGACAACGGGTGTTGCACAGGCAATAACATTAATCCAGCTCTGCTTTCTAGTAATTGTCAGTGAACTGCCGGCAATGGTGAAGCAGAAGCATTCATCAGTGATACTCATCCGATACGCTAATTGTATTCCATGTTCAGCAAGCGTTAGGCAGCGTTCAGCAAGCGTTGGACATAAATATTTTAAAGACAAAAGTAATGAAGCTCCGTCGTGGAGAGCGCTTTGCAATACCTGATTCCATAAAGCTCCACGGTCTCAACCTATAGACTTAATCAATCATTTTGCATATCTGGCCTTAGAACTTACGCCAAGCGGCACCTCGTTCTCCAGACATATAGAGGAAATGGTCCGAACGGCGCTGACCGTCATCTACGCAATAATTAATCTGCTGCAACTCCTCACACTGCGGGCGGCCTTTAAATGATTTGACCTGAAAGTTGCCCCCACAGCAAGCTATGCAATCGAGTCTATCTATGCTCTGAGTCACCCCCTGGGTCGTTAGTCTTTCGCGCAGCGTGATGTGGCGCCGCCGGGCAAGTGGATCGACCCGAAAAGAGACCAAAGAGAAAATAGTCTTCCAACACCACAGCGACCGTTCATATAGCATCTTCGACTGACCCGCCTCCACACCTTTTAAACGTATACTCTCTGCGCTTTCCAGCGTTATTATCTTCTGCTGGTATCCTACGTTCGGCGCTCTGACTTCCGGTGTCGTCATTGTCTGCTCTAAGCTATGACGCGCTGTAACTGAGTGTGACAACAGGTCCGCTTATGCTACCGCTCTAACCGGTTCTGCCACCGACGCCAACAATCGTCCCTTGGGACGATTGTTGCCGTCCTCGCTCGTCCTCGCCGGAGTCCTCGCTGGGACTTCGCATCCGGGACCTGATTCTTGCCAAATTCAGGACCGTTTTCTGCATCCTTTTGATGGCATAGCCAATGTGTGACGGTTCATTAGTCTCGTGCTCAGGATGACTAAGTTTCCGTCCAGTAAGGAACAGAAGAAAGTGTTTCATATTTGCAAATGTTTTTTTTCCTTTTCTATCAGCATTACGTCGATATCTTCTCGGGGAAATTTCCGATAATCCTTGCTGGCTCTTCTAGAAACCCCTTTATGATTATCTTCTTTTTCCCGCTTTCCTCTCGCTATTTAACCTTAGTGCGACCTGGGTTGTGTCGGATACAGGTTTTGGGGCCGCCACCATTTCTTCGATCCAGCATAGTGATCAGCGCCGCTTGCCCGGTCACTAGGTAAGATCTCTCAAACGTTGTGCTTCTGCTGGACTGTGTGCTCGCACCGGTTAACACCCTATATCAAAGGATAACTTTTTTTCCAGAGGGCTACGGCGTATATAGGTAATAAAGGTTTTTTAACTATTGGAAAACTCTATTGCTTGCCATATTTTCGTAAGGTTAATGCCCGTGTACGGTTTCTTTCATGTTATGGCTAATTTTTAATCTACTTCGGCATTTACCTTATTTAAATTGGAAACCATGCAAACCAATTTAAGAGTGGCCGGCCTGGGTTTCGAACCCAGGCCTCCCGAATGCAAGGCAAAGGCTTTTGCCACTAAGCCATCTTGCTCGGTTAAAAAATGCAGCTTGGTTGCACCTGAACACGTTGGAGTCTTGCCGTCGTTGACGAACACTTATTCCTGTCGTTTTCCATAAATGCACTTTGGTTGCACCTGAAAACGTTGGAGTCTTGCCGTCTAGCACAAACCGAAGAGGAAATCAAGAAAACGGTGACCTAGAGAGGCATGCAGAGGCATCTGAATAAGAGGGGCCAGACAGAGTAATCAAACTGTTCTACTGGGGACTACAATTCCCTTCAGTCTAGTCTCGTTGGTCATAAGCTTATTGGCGGTTCAGGCGAGACGGCGGCAGGCCGTTATCGGGAAGACCATTGAACTTGGATGTAGAGTAGATGTACCATTAGTGCCCTCAACAGAGGAGAGGCAAACAAAACACTTCTTAAAAGCGCGTAAATCTGTTGCAGGAAGGCCGGCGGCGTCAGCGTAAATCTGGAGACGTGCATGAGGCTTTCTGACAGCGCCAACTGGGAGGCTGTAAGTCGGGAAGGCAGAGGGATGTGAAGTACGCTAAGGATGAAGGTAGAAGTTGGTAAACCTTCGCAGACATCTTACGGGGACCTTCTGGCCCATAAAGCATTAAAACTTTAAAACATTGCTCTGTAGGTCTGAGAAGTGGCAGATACTCTCTGAATACCTTAGATGCCAGAAACCGGGCCACAAAACTCTAGGCTGCAAAGAGACCGATGCTGTGAGGAAAGTCTATTTTGAATGTGACAGCCCGACGGGCACGACGGTCGTTTGTGATTCAAAAAGGGACATAGTAGTCGTGGGGGAGGCTTCTAGATTAACCTAAGATTTTAAAAATCCTCCAGGAAAACCGCTGAAATAGACGGAAGACAGGACGAAAGCGAAAGAAGCGACCGATTTGTTTGATTGTCGTTTAACGCTTAACGAAGCCAAGGCTATTGCTAGGTGGTAGAGAAACAGCGGCGGGTGAGTGGTCGATACAAGGAGCCGAAATTGGTGGTTGTGAAAGGGGAATTGCAGGTGGGTCCTTAAGATCTTGGCTCGTTTTTTAGGACGATGTACACCTTGACATATGGCCCCTATCTGGATGCATGTAAATATGCGAGATAATAAGGCCATATATATCGTAGAGAATGCCTCACCTTGAGCTGACAGATCTTAAAAACATCGACCGAGTTAAGAACTGCTTTATACAACGTGCACTTGGACTACCTAGGAACGCATCGGCGACGACACTAGCGTTAGCGCTATGTGGAGAGAGAACCTTTACGGAGGATCTCATATCTGACAGAACACCATTTAGTGCAGATGCCTTGGACCGATACCTAGTGTTTAGAGAAGAAAGAAATATTAATTTTGTAATGCCGAACTATACAGAGGGATCAGCGTTCTCCACAATTAAGTGGAAAAAGGCTCCACAAACAAATCAGACCCTGTTGTGTAGGATAACCTGGCATAGGTAGCACCATTTTATATGTCTGAAAAGAGCGTGTTATGAAACGGGACGAATGTGTGTGCAAATTTTGTGGAGACTAACATCAACCGCTACCACTTGACCCGATGCGCGTCAATCGACGCACAATCAATGCACGGACGTGTGAATTACCTGCTTAGTTGTAACAGTAAATTATAGTAAATTATACGACATGCAAATTACTTGCAACTACCAATGATATGGTGAATAAGCTGAATATTATTATATCGTAGATAATGGTCGGGATCTCTTTGTCAAGGTTTCGAAGGAATGCCAACTTCTCAACCAAACTCTACAAAAGCTCTTTACCTATGTTCAACTTGCAGGGCACTACTGTTACCTTCATTCCGATAAACAAAGCACACTTGAACAACCCTACCACATTTCTTATGAACACTTGACGCCTAACACCAAAATTGGGTCGATAACCTCTATCGTAAGTGGTATATGGGAGCCATCTGCGCAGCTGGCAAGGCATTTTACAGATATCGCTTTATGTTAAATCTTAATCGGAGAGTCTTTGCAAATGTATAATGAAAGCTTGCGGTTGAGAACTTGTTGCGGTAACAACCCTACTACCTTTTTATAAACACTACGCCTAACACCAAAATTAGGTCTATAACCTAAACACTACGCCTAACACCAAAATTGGGTCTATAACCTCCTTCGTAAGTGGTATATGGGAACCATCTGGCATTTTACAGAAATTACTTTATATATGTTAAATTTCAATCGCGGAGTCTTTCCAAATTCATAATTAAAACGTGCGGTTGAAAACTTGTTGCGGTGAATCTTCCACTCGCTGGCAGTCGTAATTCAATTACCGATAAACTAAATCGATATTTTGCTCGCATTAGACTCGCATTGCAGTTAAGTTTAAGACTAGGACTCTTCGACGCATTAGCTCCTTCGATGGTCGGTGCAGGTGCGGGCTTGTGCCTCCAGGTTAGCAGAGGCGAACGTATTTGCAGAAAATACGTTAGCGTTGATTATCTATTGCACGAAGAAGTTTGTTTGCGATGTTTTCCACATAAAACTAACTAACGCCCTAAACGTTACGCCGCTTGTGCGAGGGGTTACTTACTGTCTACTTTTTAGTGATAACATAGCAAAAGTTGTATGTAATTCTAATATTTAAATGAACTAAATACTATACACTAACATATACTAATGGACCAAACGACGACCGTTATTGATGAAAATTGACTCATCGGTGTTAACCATCATTTTGTTGACAACTGAAACAGCGCGGCTTATCGTGTAATATCACCGTCTACACATGTCACCATTAACGACTCGTTTAGCCGAACCGTTAAGTTACGCGGCCTTCTATGCGTCGTTTTGCGCAAACAATGGAAAATGTCCAGATGAGAATGGCGCGTGCACACAACTTTTCGGGCGGGGTAAAATTATACCTCCAGGCTGCAACCGTCGCCGCCGATACTCTTACTTCTGTCGACTAATCGTCCGCCTTTATTGCCGTCGCTGCAATACCCTATTCCGTCGTAACATCTCCTCTAAGGCGTGGAGTTCAGTGCCGGCAACAACTATGTCTTGTTGAGTGCGTTCAATTTGCTCTTGCAAGCTCTCCCACTGTCGTGTAAGAATGTCTCGTGTAGGACCGTATCGTGTACCCAGACCCGGCCTAAGGTAGCTTTGCCGTCGCCGCAAGTCGTTTAAGAGAGCTGTGAAAGCTTGGACGCTACTTTGCGTCATTGAGTATTTACGCTCAATTTCCTCTAATTCTTCTTCGGTAAATGGGGTATCTCGGGGTGGGTCAGATCCACCCGTGATGCAAGAGGACGATGCCGTCGGCCAACGTTTTGCTTTGCGGCTATTCTTTGTTTTTTGCATCTTGACTGTAATGTGTGTATCCGGTTTCAGGCGATTTAGTAATTTTATCAGGAAAAACGCAGCGCCGAAAGGTTTACGAGTACCTTAGCAGCAAAACACGGAATTATGTTGTAGAGCTTGGCTGTATTCTGGGGTCGTTCTGAAATGTTGCTGTAGAACGGTAGACCGTATCGATCTCAGATTCGTTGTTGAATGTAATTACAAGCTACATATTTTGTAGCTATGTGAGCCACCATGAGACCGAAATTCGTCATAACGCGCTACACCGCAACGTACTTTTTCAGAACGTAGTTGGGATAGTAGTTGAATAATTGTATTCTTTATTTTTTCAAATCTCCTTACACATACACAATTAGTTACAATATTACGTAAGTGACATGTGTTAATTTTCCTAGCCTAGGTCAACAGCCGTGGTCTGCACCATTCGTCAGGCGATCCTAAAATTGAGATCGCGTTGTCCCGCTGGACATCAGTGGAAAGTCTGGCGTAAGCTTTGTTCGGCTCATTTGTCCCCAGTAGAGGATATTCAAACGTTTTTTTGTCAATTTAATAAGTAGTCTCTCAGTCAGGGAGCCTGCCTGGTGGTGCCCGGGTCTCGAAACCCACTGCTGGCTTGAAGTTATGGGCTCTTGTCAGTTTGTCATCATTGCAGTTTTCGGTTTGCTTTACTGGTGGCTGGAAAATCGGCAGCGGGAGCAGCGCCAGCGTCCTCGATGCCGTCGGCAGTTAAGCATCAGCACAACGACAGCCTATGATGCATCGTGCAATTGTGCAAACTTTTCCACAAGATGGCGTAGCAGCAAAGCGTTCTCTATAGCTCTACTCGTAGTAACAGAAATAGTAGTAGTAGTAGTAAAGCGTTTGCTGGCCGATATAGCCAGCAGTGTGCAGCAGACAACCGCGGATCACGGCGGAATACCAACAACAACAACAACGACAACAACGACAACAACGACAACAACGACAACGACAACAACGACAACAACGACAACAACAACAATAACGACAACAACGACAATAACGACAACAACGACAACAACAACAACCACAACAACAACAGCAGCAACAACAATAACAACAGCAATTTAACTCGATTCCGAAAGACGCGTTTAAAAAATGTTTTCAAGAGTGGGTGAAACAAGGTGCGACACAATCGCATCGCAGCGGGCGGGAGCTATGTCAAGGGGAACAAAACATTCCTTTAGGATATTGGATACAAAATCTTTTTTAGAAATATGCATCACAACTTTACCCGTCCTACCCGTATGTATATGTACATACATCAGCTCATACCGTACACCACCGCAAACATGTATCCAAAGTGTGTAACATTGCCGGAATTGGAGTACACGTTGTTGGTAACTTGTAGGCGTTTTTGTTCTTCGTTTAGTCTGGCAATGCCGGAGGGAGGATAGTTAGGGGCTATTACAACTTACCCCACGTCATAAATAACCACAACAACAGCATCGTCTCAAAGTTTCAACACCATCCTTATTAGCATTAAAACAAAAAATCAACCACTAAGTCGCTCCCTTAATCATCAACTATTCACTACTAGTGACCCCACCACCACTAAGTTCCGCACCATATCTCCTCACCACGTCACGATGCGCGGCTGCTACAGCATCAATAGCGTAACCTCAAAGATGCTGTTGTCGGAGCTATCGGAGCTCGCAGCGTCCCAGTTTCGTAGAAAGGGCGGCGGCATTAAGCGAGCCTACTAGCGAGCTGTGTTAGTTGACTGTTTACCTTTGTCTCCTACTATGCTACTTGTACGAGGTGTGTTCAAAAAGTATCGCGACGTTTGAATTTTCGCGGGTTACGTATATTCGAATTTCGATTTTTTGTGGCGTTATGTTGGTACTCATGTCTCTCACTTATGCCGACAAGCTCGGCTATTTTGAATGTTCACTTAATTGTTGACAGCTGCTTTGCTTGCACGTGTTTTGGATCGTCTTCGATTTTTACCTATTCAAAAAAATGGATCAAAGAACCTGTATCAAATTTTGTGTGAAAAACGAAATTAAGTGCGCGGATGCATTCCGAATGTTGACTGTGGCATACGGAGAAGCTACCTTGGACCGAAGCAACGTTTATCGGTGGTACAAAATGTTCTCAGAAGGCCGAGAAGATGTGAACGACGAAGAGCGTGCCGGACGCCCGAGCACTTCAACAACAGAAGAAAAAATTAATGAAGTGGAGAAAATGGTATTGGCCAATCGTCGAATCACCGTTAGAGAAATTGCTGAGAACCTAAACATATCGATTGGCTCTTGCCATTCGATTTTTATCAATGATTTGGGCATGAGACGGGTCGCCGCGAAATTCGTACCAAAATTGCTCAATTGCGACCAAAAACAGCATCGCATGAACATTGCTAATGAGATGTTGGACTCTGTCCGCGACGACCCAAATTTGCTCCAGAGGGTCATAACTGGTGACGAATCGTGGGTTTATGGTTATGACGTGGAAACCAAAGCTCAATCATCTCAATGGAAGCTGCCGCACGAACCAAGACCGAAAAAAGCGCGCCAAGTTCGGTCGAATGTGAAAGTTTTGCTGACAGTTTTCTTCGATTGCAGGGGCGTGGTGCATCATGAGTTCTTGCCACAGGGTAGAACGGTCAATAAGGAATATTACCTGCAAGTTATGCGCAATTTGCGCGAAGCAATCCGCCAGAAACTCCCGGATTTGTGGAAGAACAAAAATTGGCTTTTGCACCACGATAACGCCCCTGCTCACACATCGTTGCTTGTGCGCGAGTTTTTGGCCAAAAACAACACACTAATGATGCCGCAGCCACCGTATTCCCCAGATCTGGCCCCCTGTGACTTTTTCTTGTTCCCTAAACTGAAGAGGCCCATGAAAGGACGACGTTACGCTACGCTTGACGAGATAAAGACGGCATCGAAGGAGGAGCTGAACAAGATAAAAAAAAAAAAGGTTTTTTGAAGTGCTTCGAAGATTGGAAAAACCGTTGGCACAAGTGTATAATATCTCATGGGGATTACTTTGAAGGGGACAAAATAGATATTCATGAATAAATGAATAATTTTTGAAAAAACACAGAAGTCGCGATACTTTTTGAATACACCTCGTATTTTCCAGTACATCGAGGGTAGAACTTTGCTGGAGATGACTGTATGCTCGTTGTGGGGCGCCGTGGTGGTTGTTGTTGTTGTTATTGTTGTTGTTGTTGTTGTTGTTGCGGTTATCATTGTTATTGTTGTTGCGGTTACCGTTGTTGTTTTTGTTGCGGTTATGGTTGTTGCTTCTGCTTCTGCGCCATTGCTGCCGGTGGTGTGGATGGCTCTTGCCCCCGATGTTCCAGCCGCGGTCTCCGCTGAGGGTCTCTCTTGGAAGCTGTGACAACAGGCCCTTGGCTACCCCACTCCTATTAGTATATGTTGTTGTTGTAGCAGCAGTGGTGGCAGTCTGCTGCTAGCACTTACCCTGCGCGGCTGAGTGTGAGCTTCGCTCCGCGGGTAACCGGTAAAAACAGCGGTAACTTGTGACACTCTAAACGAATCGCTCACGAATCGCACTCTGTAACCTCTGTAGTAAGCAATTCAGCAGCACTCTAAACACCTTATGAGTACTGTGCAATAATAAACAATTGCGCTTAACCTGGATGCCGACAATAGTGCAAATTTCGAACTGCCGAACTGGAACACCTGCTTTCTTGCAGAGCCAGTTTGTTTATAAATGGCGTATCTGCATAGGTAGTGCCTATGTACATATATGTATAAGGGTATGCGACTATAAACGTTATGTGGACTCCTACGTATATATATATATATATATATATATATATACAGTCCCTAAAAAATATAGGGCCACCCATTTTTGTTACATTTCACGCATTTATTGTAATGATCACTGTGTAATGATCATTGTGTAATGATCACTGTGTAATGATCACTGTGTAATGATAATTGTGTAATGATCACAGTCATACATGCTCACAGAGTAACAGCGGATACTTCTATCGAAATTTGGGCTCTCGGATTACTTTGAACCACGAGGTTCCACCATTTGACACAGCTACACCGCGAAAAAATGATAATGTCTAGCAAGATACCTATTTTAACAAATTAATTAAGCGGATTAACGGCATTTGGGCTAATTTCACGGCATTTAGCAATTATACTTAATACTCAGAGAACTTCCCATTAAGTCGGATAACCTTAAAAATGCGGTTTGGTAAAGTGTTAAACAAATTTTGGATGACGTTTTGCAAGAGCTCGTCTCAAGCCTCGAAAATCGTTTTTTATCAGTGTAAACTTATTGTTCGAGCCAGCTCCACACATTATGGATCCTATTACGAATTCAATTTATTCACACATTTAGAGTCGATAATACCTAAGTACAAATATTTGGCTCGGCGTCAGGAGCTCGCAAATGCAGTTACAAGGATTGTATAAAATATAGAATATATCTAGACATGCACAATATACAAAGTTATGATGACATTAAACGGGCCAACTGATTAGAGACCCAATGTTTCTACAAACAAGACCGTGATATCTAGAGCATTCGGTATGACAATATTTACATCTGCAGTCAACATCGGGGTCGTGGAAGACTTCTGCACTGCATAGGTGGTGGTGGTATCCGTGTACCGAAAAACGCACTATCACATGGCGATTCGGTCGGTCGGGCCCTTTCCACGCGTCGTCAGTCATTGCGGGTGTTATGAAGATATCAGGATCTATGTCGGCCAGTTTGTCCTCCTGAAGCTGAATGAACGCCTTGTATGCCTCGGTCTCCTGCAGCCCATACATCTTCCATATGTCTTCTACGAATAGCGAGGTCCCTGTCAGTATATAAATCAGGCGGTTGCAAGCGGACGAGTGTAGGCCCGGCACCCGCTTTAAAAACGCGGGCCTAACTCTCTCCAGAGTTGCGAAGTCGTTCATCTTGTTTGCTCGTACAGAACATCACCAAATCAGCGTACAGAATGACTTTGACGAGCGGATGCCTCGTGGGAGTAGATCGCTTATGAGGACCGCGAATAGCGGGCTGATGTTATCTCCCTGTGCGAACCCCTTCGTCTGCTCGAGACTATCGCGTGACACTAACCCGTCGTCGATTGATATAATATTCTTCTGTAAAATAGCTCTGAGGAGTTCTAGTATCCTAAGTGGTACAGCAGATTTTGCGAGCTTCTCTAGTACGATCGAGCGTGATCCTGAATCGAATGCTGCTTTGAAATCCACGAAGATAGATTGAAGAGGCCGTCCGGGCCTTGCTAGCGTCGATTGCACTTCCTCCCTAAATTTTTGGCACGCCGAAATCGTTGATCTGCCCGTCCAAAATCCATGTTGTTCATTGGAAAAGACTCCTCTGAACTCAAGAAAAGGTGTGAGGCGGCGGACTGGTAGTGTAGATAGGAGCTTTTAAACACAGCTCTTCTTCAATATACCTCTCCAGGACGAGGGATCCAACGGACAGCCTTTCCCTTTCGGAATGAAAATTATAACACATTCTCTCTAGCTATCCAGAACCCTTTCCTGAGCCAGGCAGACATTGAAGAGGAATGTCCACTGCGGAGTAAGTATGATGGCTGACTTCAGGTGTTCGTTATAAATACCGTCGAGCTCGCACGCCTTCCGTGTAGGCAGATGAGCGATGGCTTCATAAACTTCGGCAATTGAGAAGTCTTTCTCCAACTCATCTCGCAAGAGTTCGTCCACCTCGGACCATACACTGGTATATTGAGGGGTGTGCGTTGGAATCGTATCCTTGGCCGCGAAGACATTTCTAAAGTGCGACTGCAGAGCGTCTAGCTTTACTGGACATGAGGACCTGGTTGGCGCTCCGTGACGTAGCCAGATATTAGGTAAGTCAAAAAGTTCGTCGGCTTTCTGGACCACATTTTTGAAATTCCCGCGCTCTGCAGCAGGGCCGTCTGAGAGTGCGGCTGGGTGTTTACATTCAGGAGCAGACCCGTGGCGGCGCGACGGTATACCAGTTCCAACTTTACCGTTTCGTTTGCGGAATTGGCAGCTGTTTGCAATGGAGGACAAAAATACGCATTTTCGACACATTATGTTGTTCTCCTACCGTGAAGGCATAAGTGCAGCGCAAACAACCCGGAGGATAATTAAGTTTATTTCCGTATAATCCATTAGGTATATGTTACACACATCAACTAGCTAAGCCAATGCGCATTGTGACTGTCACGTGTCCGTTTCGATGAGGCCAGGGCGAGACCACTTCAGGAGTGTGCCCCGAACGGAGGCAGCGTTTCCACGTTGTATGTCAAGATCCAGGCGTTGTGTAAGAAAGGACGATGACCTGTTATCACCGGATGACAGGTTTAACAAGGTCCCAACTTTGCGAATCAGCTGCTTGGTCCGAACGCCAGGGGCACCCAGGGTTTCAAACGCGAGAGGGCAAAATTCATGGGGATAGCCGATTGATGAGTATTTTCTGAACTTGTTAGTCTCCGCAAGGTGGGCCGCATAACCAGCTTTGGATGCGCCGCCATTGACCATAGAAGGAGCTAAGGAGTCGGTAACGGTTGCATCCCAAACTAGCATTTTGCCTCGCTCGAATGGTGTGAGTGTCATACCATCTGGACGTTTGCCGTCCTCCGCGCAGAGGCCTGGGGGTTCAAGAATGCACGGACGACCGCACGACCTAAGGGCTCTGCTAAAGGTCTCATTAATAGCAGCATGTCTCAAGCGTCGTCCTGCACTAATAAAGCACGATAGTCCGTGATGTCCTAGTTTATCGACGGGGTGACCACATTGGCACAGATGAGGGCTAACTATTAGGTAAGTCCAAAAAGGCAGCTTGAAGGGCGAGTCGATACCTGTCACGCACTCCTCCGGAAGAACTCGAATGAGCCATTTCTGAGGAGATTGATAACCGGCGATGAAAAATTGATACTCTACAGAAACGTAACACAGAAAAGAAGTTGGGTTCCCAGAGGTTCTCAGGCCGCAGCTATCCCTAAACCCGAAATTCATCAGAAGAAGGTTATGCTGTGCTGCTGGTGGGACTGTAAGGGCGTCGTGTATTTTGAGCTGCTTCCAATGGGTCAGACGATCAAGTCCGTCGTCTACTGCAGACAACTCGAAGATTTGAAGGCTGCAGTAGCAACGAAGCGCCCGGAATTGTCAAACAGGTGGGGCGTCACTTTTCAACATGACAAGGCGACACCACACAAAAGTTTGGCCACCCGGAAAAAAATGGCGGAGTTTGACTGGGATGTGCTGCCGCACTCAGCTTATAGTCCCGACCTCGCACCATCTGATTATCACTTCAGGTCTCTCCAGGACCCCTTGATGGCACAACATTTGAATCTTTGGAGGCTATAAAAAATCACCTCACTGAGTATTTCGACGAGAAGGACAAGACGTTCTGGGAGAAAGGAATCATGGATCTACCGAGGCGATGGGCGAAGGTTATCGAACAAAACGGTCAATATATCATTGAAAAAAAATACTGTTGTCTGCATAAATAAGGCTCTTTAAAATCGGGTAAAAAAGCCGACGAACTTTTTGACTTACCTAATATAAGCCAGGCGCGCGTTCAGCTTCCATCAGTAGTTTTTGTTCGCAGAGCTTTTGAAATGCAGCTTTCGCGTTCTTAAGAGTTCTTCTGTACAGATATATTGCTGAGGCTAGCAGAGAGTTCATGGTGGGGTGAGACTTGCAAAGTTCTTTTAGCTGGATTTAAGCTCGCTTGGCCTCGGTGCAGTCTCTGTTCCACCACTGTCTATCTTTGGGCTTTAGTCTTGTTCTCACGCAGCTCTGGAGACCGCTGGTCAGTAGGTCATTAAGAGCTGTAACATCGTCATCCGCCGCCGCTGTCATTATCTCCACGAACTGTAATAGCTTTGTCTCGTCTAGGCTGCGGGAGCCTGATCGTCGAGTATCTGAGGCACTGGTCGTAGCGGTTATGGCTATTCGGAGACCGACCGGAACGTGCCAAATGAGGCGTTGTTCTTCGCTAAGCGGGTGATCTGCGCCCTGGAACATAAGCTCGTCATTCGAGAAATGTGTGGCAAACAGGTCTATCGTTGAAGACCCCATCGGTCCCATGAACGTAAACTCTGCCAGATCGTTCGCAATTCAGAAACCAAAGTCGGATAGCACATCAGTGAGGGCGACCGTTATGCTATCACTCGGTTTGTCGAGTCTTGCGGTAAAGTCTCCAGCGACGACGGCTTTGCCGTTTCGGGGAAGCAGTTGAAAGCAGCGGACGAGTCTCTCAATCATCTCCGACGAGCTTTCGGCACCTGGTGGCCTGGCGTACATAGCAATGATGCTGATGACTTCCCCACATAACACAACACAGTTATCCTCAGCGAGCCCTGCATCTAAGCTTCCCAATCGGTGGTTGTAGAACACAGCCACTCCCCCACTTGCACGTTCAGTCTGGCTTAAGCGGATGGCGGGGCAAGACACAGTAAAAATTTGGCATATGTATAGGGGCGGTGGACCAGGTTTCTGTCAGGATGACAGCATCTACAGAGGCGAACGCTGACGGGGGCATTAGGTGTACGGAGTTTGAGGGGTCTTCACAGTTCCATAGAACTAGTTGTAAAACCTTCCTCTCCGGGTTTTCTGGCTTCCTTCTGGATCATATTAAGATCAGATGAGAGTGCAGCGAAGCCACGAAGCCAGCGAAGGACTTCAATGTGAGGAGGAGAAAGGAGATATATGTAGCGGTTCCGAGCCGTCAGATGTAGACCTAGAGCTCGTTTAAGGAAAAAGGCCTTGACGCGGTTTAATTGTTCGAGGTTCTCTGCCATGAGGTGGTCCCAGATGACTCTCACCCTATAGGTCGTGATCGGAGCTATCTTGAGTTCGAACAGTCTGAGTGCCGTCTTCAGCGATAGTCTGTTCGGAAATTTGATCGCCTATGCCGCCGCCAGTGCCTTCCTGCACCTCTCAGATATGTGCGCGGAGAAGCAAGTATTGGTGACAGAGAAAATCACCCTAAGTATGGGAAGCTGTTGACATACATAAGTTCTGGCGTTCTGTTGAGGCGTAGCGTGTCCTCGGCTGCTGTCCTTCCCCCTCTTCTAAACTTCATGGCCACGGTTTTGGAAAGGTTAATTGTCAGACCTAAACCGGTGACCGCATTATGAAGGCGGGCTAGTGCTTGACCTGCACCTGAAACCTACTAGGATTATTGTTGAATAGGGCTGTCTAGCACGGTGCTAACGCAAAGCCGTTCTTTAGGTGCTCGTTGCAGACATTGTCGGGACCTGCCGCCTTTTTGTTTCGTAAGCTATCCAGGCCCTGCATTAGCTCTCGGACTGTCAACTCCCTCTCAAAAATATCACGACCCCCTTGAGTGTCCTCATCCCACACGGCAGCAAAGTGTGGAACCGCGCGAGGTATTGTGTCAGACGACGCGAACATGTCCGAGAAACGATTGATAAGGGAAGCAGAGCTTATCGGGCAGGCCGCTGTCCTGGAACAGTTCGATAGCCATTTGTATGGCTGGCTCTCTGCCTCGGCGATCAGCGGGTTCTTCAGGAGCTCATCGTACTTTTTCCGCTGCATTTCGTACGTTTTCCGGCAGATCGTCCTGAAGACTGAGGCCAGCGCGCGAAATGCCGGTTGCTCCTCTGCGAGAAGCCCGAACCCATTTGCGCCCTCCGGGCGAGACGGCAGTGGTAGTCAAACCATGGCCTGTGCTTCTTGTTCCTTCTGTCAGGAGGCGGTAGCGCGCGCGCCTGTAGGATCTCGGTGAGCTGTTGCGCATACCCGTCTGTGTTCAGCACGGCAGGCACTGGAAGCACCTTGTGAGCGCGTTCCATAAGCTTGACCATATTCGGTTTCCGCGAAAAGGCTTCGTGTCTGGCTGTTCGATCCGAAGCGACTCGCACCGTGATGTCAATTGCTATCGGAATGTGGGCACGAATGCTCGCGCCTTCCGCGAGTGAGTTGTTCTCGCCCTGAAACTTAATTTCATCCCTGGTTAAGTTTGTTCCGAAAACGTCAATAGCGAAACTGCCGGCGTGACCCAGAAATGTCGGTACCGAGCACGGGTTGGCAATCCAGCATCCATAGTCTGTCAGCGTATCACGGAGAGCCATTGCAGGAGCGGAGTCGGGCTGGTCAATGCGGGCGTTGAAATCTCCGGCGACGACTAGTGGGCCGGAACGGAGAGGATGCACTGCTTCGATTCCACTGACAAGGTGTTCCACCATAACTTGGGTTGACTCTTTAGCGTCTGGTTTGACGTAGGCTGCTACTATGCATAGTTGCTATGCATAGATGTTGTTCTCGGTCATGCAAACCGTGAGGTCGCCGACTCTGTGACTGTAAAACACGGAAACACCACCACTGGGGCGTCCCGGACCTGTGCTCATTTGTGCGGGGCAGTGAACCGCATATAAGTACGACAGGATGAATGGGGCTGTTGCCCAGGTCTCCGTTAGCACCAAGACGTCAATATCGTTCATGGCCTCTGGGGCGAGAAGGCCTAGCGACGTGGTGCTCTCGCAATTCCATTACACGATTCTCAGCGTCTCTTCCAGGCCTGACGTCCACGCCTCGATGCGCTCTGAAACCGTCCACGCGAACGGCTGCGCTGACTGGAGATGCCGCGTGCTGGGGTCGGACCCCCTGTTCCTAAAGCCTGTAGCACCTGTTTCACGAAGTACTCGATGGTTGGAGGGGGTGGCGTGTGTCTGCCCCTGCTCGCTGACTTGCTTCGTCCCTGCGTTTTCTGACGGTTTATCGTCGTAGGAGGCGCTCATTGACTCGATCTGCTGAAGCTGACTCGGCTGCTGGATTTCCATCCCTGGGAGGCCGGTTGTGATGACGAACGGTGGGGGCCACGACGTCCGTCAGCGCTGCCAGTGCCTGAGCTGGGCGTAGGGATTGCTGGCTGCCTCCTCCTTTGGGCTTCTGAGTTCTCACGCCTAAAAAAGGTTTTATCCTCCTTACAATATTATAGGCAATTGTTTTAGCTACCTCTCCTTTATAGCTATATCGCCCGCTCTCGACAACTGGGCGTTGTGAGATAGATAGCGGAAGCACGGAAAATTTTGCATTTTCTTGGTTTGCCGTTTTTGCAAGAATGTCGTTGGCCGCTTTGCAATCGGGACCGAAAAGGGGGACAGATAGCACATGCACTTCCGATCCAGGACGTAGAGCAGATAGTGTCTCGGCGAAACTTTTCACTTTGCTAATATATCTGTCCTTTTCAAACTCCATGCATTCATGGTAGCCTGCTTGTAGAAACACCGCCACAGGCCCGGCGGCACCATCCACAAATGTATGTGCCTCACAAATCACACTGTCGATGTCCATCTTCGGGGCGGCGCGGACCGCCAGAGATGTTTTCTTGGGCAGAAGTTGCTTCAGCGACGGATCGAGAGGGTAGACGATACCAGCTCCCACCACCAGCACTGTTTTGCGTGGCGGGTCCGGGGTATGCATAAGGCCTGTATATTTACGGGTATACATAGAGCCACGCGCATGTATTCGTACTCACGACTGTATAGTTACGTATCTATGGAGATTTGAAGAACGTACATATATATGGCGTGTTTATCTTCTTATCCCAAACAAACCACCCTCCCCACCTAATGAACGGAAATCTAAAGAATTCATCCCGGCAAGGTCCACACAACAAGGATCGCTTCGACGTTACCTGAAAGCCAACCCCTGCGTCCGAGATCCTTCCGTTCGACCAGAACACCGCCGTAGCGGGAGGCTGGCAACACTCGAAACACGAAGAAATGTTCAGTCCCCACTTCTCCTGCAGCAGTACGTTCCTCCCCACCTTGAAGCTAGAAATGATGTTTACACAGAAATATATCTACAACAAAACACTTCTCCGCGAGACCATTGATCTTGTAGCGAAGCATCCCATCACGCAAAGAGACATTATTAATAGAACAATTTCACTTGTCCAATCCATAGGATGCCTCTCACACTCCGCCCACTTAGCGGATCTTAACTCAAGAAGGCTAGTATTTTTATTGACAAGGCCCCAGCCTGGGAAGTTCTGCTCTAAAATAAAAATTTTAAATTGGTTTGGGGTTAGCTGATTCTTGTAAAAATAGAATACTTTATAGGAATATATTTGCGCTCGGATGGTACAAAAACTAAGGTTACGATGAGCTTTACCTAAGACAAGGGCGTTTGAAAACTGAAAAATTTCTATACATTATACGTGGCGTAGCTTACTCTAGAGCCCTACACTCGTTACGGGTGAGCCAGAACAATAAATACTATGCGAGCCACTATTAGTCTGCCTCGTGGGACGACGTGATGATATGGCACGTCAGACTCGGACTACTCAAACACTATCAGCACATTTAAGTTGAGCCGTGCTTACCTATAAGGTGGTAGACGCAAACAATCTCCAGATTGCGAATTCGAATTGACCCCCTTTAGGTCTCAGCGATGTGAGGGCCAATTGAGGGTTCCCAGATTCAGGTTGACTCCAACGCAACTTTCTCTAGCGTGCATATTGAGCTATAGTAGGTCCTCCGAAATACAAAACAGGTCGCCGTCTATAAACGACGTTTGATCATAAAACCAAACGCAGAGAACAATTGTTCTTAGTTAATTAATGTTTTTTTTTTAATAGGGGTGGGACGGTATGCACCATATATTTTTTATTGAGACCTCCGCGCTTCCTGTTTTTTTTTCCGATCATGGTCAATTATTAGTATACTCCGGCGCTCACTTGTCTAAATTGGAACCCATGAAAACCAATTTAGGAGTGGCCGGTCTGGGTGTCGAACCCAGGCCTCCCAAAAGGCCTCCTGAAAGGCAAATGCTTTTGCCACTAAGCCACCTTGCTCGGTCAAAATTAATCTGTGAATTATTGACATTGGAATACAGAGGTATCCTAAAAACTTTTTCGGGCTGGCCCCCAGCCAACATTTAACGACTACGGGTTTGCTTTCGCATTGTTTCGTAAAACGGGCCTCATAAATACGAATGTGCAACGGTAGAGCTCGAACCCGACAAACGACAGGTAACTGTAAACTTTAGTCATTCTTATAAAGATCGCCAATATGGTCTTCTACTAAAAGTGTGGACCGACGGCAGGTAGACGAAGGTAGATATACGAAGTTATCTCAAGGGTTTTTTTTACTTCTAGACTATCTTCCGTTCCATACGGGCGTGGAGTCGTGGTGAGGCATACCTTTATTGCAACGAGGGCTGGAGCTGTGAAAATATCTAATGTTTTTTCTAAGAGTCCGTGTTTCAGCAGGTCCGTTGACTATCACATACGGTCGGGAGTCAGCGGCTATGATGCCATAAGGACTGTTGGAGAAATTCTAGATATATTGAAATGTCCGGCCCTCGGTGCATTAGAGATGTACCTCACGGTGATTCCAAGCCCGTAGGAAACGGATATTTTCTGAATTTACACAGCAACCTTCTTGATTTTTTTTTAATTCTAGATAAACAATACGATAGCAGACAGTAGTCCTCAGTCAGTTAAGAAAGGTAACAATTGGGTTTGATAATGTCGAGCGATACAACGCATTGTGGGCGATCCGATGTGATGATGCCGATCAATAAATATTGGAATTATTTCTACGGTATCGCTATCGGAATTCATCTTGTTCATGTGGCCTTGTCTGTCAGTTAATTATAAATATAATTTTTTGAGTCATACTAGAGATGTCTTTTTTGATTTAAACGGTATAGCATGCGTCTATGCTGAGATCCGCATCCGCAGGTTCTCTAAGATGATTTTGGTTTTGTTTCTTCGGGTTTTAAATACTCGTTTTCCTTACCAAACGACTCCATGGCTCGTTTCTAATGTAGGGGTTCTTTGTCCGGCGAATTGAGGCGTATTCGATAGGACTGTGCTAATCAAAAAAGCTTCAAGTCACCAGTTCGGTATAAACATCGAGCTAATATATCTCTTCCGATGACTTTAAGAACAGCATACTTGTCTTAACCACGGTGTCGACTTTGCGGATCAGCTGTCGGATCCGAAGGCCAGATGCACCCACGGTTTCAAACGCGAAAGAGCAGAATTTGTAGGGATTCTTGATTAATTAGTATTTTCTTAGCTTGCTGGTCTCCGCAAGGTGAGCTGCATAGCTAGCTTTGGATGCGCCGCCACTGACTACCGAAGGGGCCTGGGGGGTCGGCAACGGTGGCCTCTTAAACTAGCATTTTGCCTCGCTCAAAAGGTGTAAGTGTCATCCGGTCTGGATGCCTGCCGTTCTCCGCGCAAAGACCTGGGGGTTCAGGGATGCACGGACGACCGCATGCTCTAAGGTTTCTGCTAAAGGCCCGAATTATAGCGGCATGTCTAGGGCGTTGTCCTGCGCTGATGATACGCGATAGGCAGTGGTGTTCCAGTTTGTCGACGGAGTGACCACATTAGCACCGATGAGGAATAACTAGGTCTGCCCCTTGTCGTAGGCCTACTGCTATGTAAATCGTCTCGTTATCAAGAACAATACGTGCTATGGGAGCACTGGAAAGCGCTTGTAAGCAGCCGCCTGAAGCCTTGGTAAATACGGCGTTTAGGCGACCTCTGATCGTGTCGTCAGCAGCTTCACTGAAGAGACGTCGGTGTACCTCATCGTGAAAAGAGGCACTCCAGTCACGTTGTGATAGTACGTTGTCAGGCCTACCTCCGCACCGGGTCCTAAAGTTCTCCCAAAGGTGGGGTAAGCGGTTTCCAAGCTGGCCTTATACATAAATATTCATTTATATAAATACATTGCCTTTCTGTCTGTACCGTATTTTTGTCTGAAAAACGTATTGTCACCGTTTTTTTTGTGCCCTTTTAACATGCGTCGATATAATATTTTACTCTCTGCGGTAATTGTTTTCTGTCCTCTTGACTTTTAAGCACTCTATAGACCAACGTACGAGCATTTAGAGTTTATAAATCATTTTGGCCAATTTAGGCTCGTTTCTTCTATTTTCTCTCGAACGTCGTATAATTGTACGTCAAACATCAATTTGACAAAAAAATGCCGACAGCAACAGCTACAAAGGCACAGTTGCGTATAATTTTCCGTCTTCACTATCGCCGCGAAGAACTATTTGTGACTGTCTCGACGGTAAAGATTTGTGCTGTCCATAGGCCTGACTCTGTGCGCGAACCTGGCCTGACACTGTTGTACGAACTGGTGGTTTGATCGCATTTGTAGTATAGGAGATGGGAGCCAGCCCCACGTGCGTCCACTGCGGCAATGGACTCGAGGACACTCCAGAGCACACAGCTCTGGCGTGTCCCGCATGGGCGGAACAGCGTCACCCCTTGAGGACTTTAATGAATACGCACCTTTTTAATCTACGCGACGTCGTTCTGAAGATGACAGAATCCCTGGAACACTGGAACTTGACAACAGCGGTTTTTAACAAGATTTTACAAGCTAAGACATCGGCCAACAAGCTGCGACTTTTGCGATTCCCTGCGGCTCCCAGGGACAACTTTCGCCAGGAGTAAGAAGACTCGCCCCCTCTGACTATTTGATGCATGCGCAAGCAGTTCCCGGTTAGTTGGGGGACGGGGACATGACTGGTTTTTAGTGGGTTGGAGCCCCACACTACCGGCCCGCACTTGCAGGGACTCCCTGCAGTGGTGTCCGTGTGTGCAACCGCATTTTTCAGTAAGTCCTCTTTAAAAAAAATAGGAGATGGGACAGATTAACCAGAAATGAATCGGTCTTCTGTGGTAAGTACCGATGGAGTAGTTTCGTTCGTAGTATGTAAAATTAACTCGACAGTCAAAAAACAAGGTGAACGCTTCACAAAGGTCGGTTTATTCGCACTTTACTAGCTGTGACGACGTAAAACGTGCCGATGAATGGAATTGATTTCTAAAAAAAAATTTAATTTTTAAAAATATTAAAAATTGTTATTTATTTAATTGTACTGTGAGGATGTGTAACGCATAGGCTCTAGACGGTAAGTCGCTAAATATCTCATCCAATGTGCTACGACACCCACTTTCATATTATGGTCGTGTTGCTTTAGATCATTACCTGTTCCGCTCCCTTGAAAATGAGCGAAAAAAAAATACTCATACGTATAAAGAATAACAAAAGTCGCCTTAATCACGTTTGCATCGAAAAACTAAAGACATTTTTTAGGGATGGAATTTTCTCGTTAAGAGAGCGTTGGAAGAAAGTTGTTAAATGAGGTGATGTATATGCCATTGACTAGAATGGCTCCGCGTGTATGAAATAAGTGTTTCAATTTGCATTAAGATTTTAACAGAACTGACTGACCTTAGCGTATATATATATATATATATATATATATATATATATATATATAATGGAGAGAGAGATGGAAAATAAACATAGTGAGTCCATACATCACAACAGCAATGCTCCAGATAGGGCTCTACCAACGAGTATTCTATAGGGACTCGATCGCCCGAGCTTATTTACGATCGGCATTGATACGCAACAAGCGGCAGCCTATTTGCACTGTATACATTAATCCCCTGCGGGCATTTCATCGCATGTATCACATCCATCCAACCATTCAATGAGAGGATAACACCGAATCGGGGTAGCATTGCACCGGTCGGGCTATACTTTTAGAGCCCTTAAAAGGACGGAAGTAGAGGTGGTAGCTAGATTTGGCTCGGCTATGCGTTTTGTGATAATGATAGTTAGTAAAGATTGGCAATGTCGCAATATTCGTTCATAAAGCACAAGACATGACTACGGATACATGTAAGAAAACATTTTATTGGCTTTAGGCACAAGCAAGCTGATGTACATAGCATATTGCAAATTATTATGTTGGATATTACCTTCCATGGAGCCTCAGATACAGTTAATGTTATCAGTGCTGAGCATCGACTCTGATCAGACTAGTAGTTTTGTGCTGACTGTCGGCGTGAACAGGTTCGTTCCGCGACCCAGTGCCTGCTAGACTTTGCTGTGAGTTGTGACTTCTGTGCTAAGTGATGCGTCCACCTCCCATGGCCATGCTCATGAGCAAAGTGCTAACCACCCGTTTAACAAGCTTAGCCAAACGAATCTAGTCTAACACGCATGTGACAACTGGTCTACTTCCCGAGATAATAAAAAAAAAACACAAAAAATGCTCGTACAACGGTCGCGTCCTTTACAACGCCCGTCTATGAAGCCGCCTCCTGATCTTCTGGTCCCCACCAGCAAGAAGATAAGTGGCGATCTCAACGCTTCCATAGCAGAACCAGCAGAACCCCCCGCCATTGACGTCGATGGTGAAGAAACCAGGACTGACATGGCGGCGCAGTGCAACCAGAATGAGATGCTGGCGCGACAACTTCCTCAGTTCTCGAAATGTTCGGCGGTTTGCTTGCGCTGCGCCCCGGCAGACCACAAAACAACCGGGAGAGAGGGAATTTATTAGTAGTCTCGTATCTCAGCGCCGACGACAACGGCCGACAATTTCGTTAACTAAACGGGTCTGCTCCGGGCTTGCTCCGACAGCCCCCCGTCCCCCCACGTACTGAGGGGATGACTTGCCACAGAGTGGTGAGGCGCCTACATATCCTTCGATACGGCGGCGATGTTCCACAACACGGACGCCTGGCAGTCCCTCGCTGGGTCCTCAGGCAACATCAGAGAGGATCGCCACGCTGCTGTTGGGATTCTGCAATTTAAAGAGTCCTGCGCATGATGCAGCTCTTAACCAAGCGGCAACGGAGCCCGCTAGTAATCAGAGCCGACGCGCGGGATTCTGTCGGCCTTTTGCGGCCCAGTGGTCACGAGACGGCCTTATAAAGCTGAGTCGGGAAGATAAGCCACAGGCGGGTGGTCTGCCAGTGAATACGACTAAACCACGTCTATCGGCCTTGGCCGTCAAGGCTAGGATCGGACAGAGCCGGACCTGACCCGATACAATCAGGACTCGCGGGGCTAAGTTGGTTGATAACACGAAAATGGAGTCGACCGTTGGCGGGGTCGTCAGAAATAATGACGGTAACGCTATCTTCCGATTACGGGGCATCACTTCTTACCTTGGAGCACAGTTGGTCGACGATAGAAGCAAACCAACCGGTCAGCACACTACAGCGGGGTGGGTGAGGGTTTGCGAAATGTGGCCTTATGAGGCATTAATCCTACTACCGGACGCATATACACATTACGAGATGGCCCCAACATGCCTATCTCCTGCCCTTCATCTAACATGTACACTGATAAACAAAAAGCGATGTGGCCATTTAGTGGATCCGTCAACACTTACTCTCACCGATTTGGGTCATGGGAAGGTTTCTTGTAGGTGCACCTCCCACAGAACAACCTCGTTGTATATTCTTGTTACTTCTACCCTAATAAAACTTTGCAAGATCTGGTGGGTTACCTGGATAAACTGTCAATATAACATAATATCTCACCGATATCTGACACACGCACTGCTCGTCACTGGGAATTTCAACGCGGCGCACACGGCCTGGGGGCTCTCCCCGCAACCGACAACGGTGCTTTTCTTAACTGGGCGTCCGAACCCCACACGCTGTATGTGCACAGGGATAGGTCACCGTTCATTGTGCAGAAATACAGCACTACGCTATGCGCAGGAGGACACGAAAGACAGACATAGTTCATTTTGGGCTAAATTAATATCAGCGGTTTAGAAAGCTAGTAAAACCCTAACTACTGCTTACAGACTATGTCTACGTTTGTAGATCACCCGCCGCAGCAAGGGTGAGCTTTTTTTACAACCACAAGAAAGACGGATTCCAATTAATTACGGTGCTGCAGTGTATCGCTCGATACGCCGCAGTTCACACGACGATCGATTTATTTTGCTCAAGATAGAGAGACTATGTTGATCTTGCTTGTATTTTATATTGTAGTTTACAGAAGCCTTGCAGGGTAACGCAGCACAATGTTTGTACGTGCAAAATGTTTCCTATTAATGTTACGTACGAAGATCCTACCGAACCAAAGTCCTTGATGGCCACGCGTCATAATACTATTAATCATAATACAATCTATTGACAAACGTTGTCATCCCATATTGGACTGATAATCGTGTTTGGTTTATTGTAGGTAATTGCTTACTGCTCTCAAATGCCCCCCCCCCCTTATTAAGGCAGCCTCCATTAGTGAAGTAGGGTTCTTTGTGAAGTGCTAAAAAACAGGCATACGTGAGGCACTGTCATGGCGCGATTCATGCATGATGGGTCGTCGCACAAGACGTGCTGCGTCGGGGAAATTGGCTTGACTAACAGTCAGCCTTGTAACCGCACACCTAGCTATCCCATTGCAGTGGCGTAGTGTGAGGTTTCCTGTTGGAGATGATGTGCTAGTATTTGTAGGGTCAATGAAATGTTTTATTTTGAACGAGAAAGACCACACGTTGTGTGAGGTATATCTTATAAACGCACCATTGTTGCATTCACTGCAAATTGGGCACGCATTGCATATATATATATATATATATATATATATTATTTATTTACCATAATATTGGTAGCAGTATACATCTAATGTTGTGCAAAGTCTACACTGATCCTATATAGTGTGTACGAGATTGTAGTGACGTTGTGTCTATTTCGGTGCACACAAGTATATGGTATTTATCAATATCACAAATTCCACAAAATCTACACCTACAACCATCGACCTCAAAACACTGTCCACTCAAACACATGTGGTGATGGTATCCGTGCCATGTCACTCGACAAATTAGTGCTCGGTTCTTCTGGGCTCCTCTCTTCCATTTGTCCGAGCAAAACGCTGGTCCGTCTGTATAGTTATTAGTCGCAAAGTTCACGTTGCGTATCTCCCGAAACTCCCTATATACTGTGAGTACGGCTTCACTAAGAGGTAGACCGTCTAGGGCAAGGTTTTTTGTAAGGGTTCGTTTGCGACATAGTTCAAGAGCGATTGTAGCAGAGGCGTTTTTGGGTAGACCTAGCACGCGCTTGATATAGAGATTTAAACGGTCTAGCCTTTTCAGATCGCTTACAGTCAGAAAAGGTGCTATTGCAGGCAGGCCGTATCGTATAATATGGACAATTTTTAGCCTGAATATGTTTAGCGCTGTCTTCAAGTCAATTGCATATTTATCTATTTATTGAGCCAACGTTAGCGTATGACAGCGATTGGCACAAGGCCTGTCTAACAAATGAGATTTGCCGCTATATAGCCTTTCTTCGACCAAATGCGACTGAGAATTACAAATGCCAACAGCATACCAACGGAAACCTACTCACGTAAAACGCACGCAACGCGGCGGGTACTTACACACTTGTGGCGGCACACGTTATGACAGAAGCTATGCATTTTCGCCAAAATTCATCTGTGGCAGTTATTCAGCAGGATGACCGTTGCATCGGATTATTCCGCGAATGCTGCCTCACTTGATCAAAAATTCAGCACACCCATACAGCAGGCGAGAAGGCAAGCAGACACGCAGGCATCGTACGTCGCCGATGGTGTGTTGCATCGAGTAATAGTAGCAGCATCACTTTAATAGACGAGCAGGGGCCGCCGCTCGCTACACTGAAGTCCACGACGACGTTCAATGCCCTCACGAAAGCCGTACAGAGTGCATGTATATATATACATATATATTTATATATAAATATATATATATATATATATATATATAATATATATATATATATATATATATAGCGCTGAAGACGACTCCACCCGCGTCGTCCTCTGGGCATCGTAGACGAGGATTCACCGTTCTCCGATAACGAAGTCATAATACATAACCAATGCTGCCATCCCAAGCCATGACCGCCGGTAACGGGAAGGCGTTCTCTCACGTGTGCTTAGCCTTGTTTGACTGACTTGCGCGCGGTGGCGTTGAGCCTCCCTTCCTTCACAAACATCACCGCCAGCCGGCAAGAGATACCTAGCTCACGGTCGGCCGCCGGCCGGCCGGCGTCTAATGCCACTGCAGAGAGCGGCGTACAGTAGTAGGTATCTCTACCGGGATGCTAGTTAGCATGAGTAGGCCTCGTTCGACAGGCACCAACTTGGCTGTTCGAGTCGTCGCGTTGCTCTCGCTGTCCGGTTGTTTCTACCCTGACCTGCTCAAAGATCTGCTAGGTACCCAAGCAAGAGCATATATATATATATATGTATATATATATATATATATATATATAAACCGAGCAAGATGGCTTAGTGGCAAAGCCTTTTCTTTGCATTCGGGAGGATTGGGTTCAAGACCCAGGCTGGCCACTCTTAAATTGATTTGCATGAGGTCCAATTTAACCAAGGTAAATGCCGTAGTGGATTAAAATTAGCCATGTCATGAAAAAACCGTACACAGGCAATTGCCTTATAAGAAAAGCTTAAAAAAAAAATATATATATATAAACATATATATATACACATGCGTATAGTCGAACGGAAAGAAAGTCGAGTCGTGATAAGGGTCGCTGCCGCCACCACCTTTCATCGGCCCTGCTTCTTACGCTATCATGAAGCGCATTGGGGTACAAGACGAGACAAACATTAGTTTTTCGTATTCATATTCAGCGTTTGCTTCACCATTAAGTTGGTAGCCAGTAGATTCATGTTTCACAATGTGACACAACGATCTCACAATATGTATAATTAACTTGGTCGTTCTGCAAATTGCCGCACACACACACACACACACAAGTATGTGATAGCTTCCAATATAATATTCTCTACAGAAGCTCTACAAATGCATGCTTTAATATTGAAACATTTCAGCTTCATATATTTGTTAAGATGGTAGTTGTGCCAAATTACCAGTTTAGCGAGCGATTTCGGTGCATGGCTCTTCAGGTATGGCGCATTTCGCGCAGAAAGTTAGTATGATGCTACAGGGATTACTTTGATTTTAATTCCATTCAAATCTGTATTTAAGTTTAAATCACGCATATTGCTTAATAAAAACATTCCAGACGTAGCTCTCCTTGTATCTTTTTTATGCCTGATATGTGTGCCAAAAAAAGCCTGGGGGTTAAGGTGACGCCCAGATGCGCAAAGTGGCAATTATCTCTAGCCACATATCATAATCATTTACACTCTCCTCTGTTAGAGTGTAAATGAGCTTACTTTTCTGCGTTATTCTTAAGCCTGCTAATTTCACACCATTGCGCACTTTCGTTGATCGGTAAAGCGGTAAATGGTTACGAGATGTCGCTGTTTTTTACCCAAATCATATTGCACGCCAACAGATTTTGAATGAGCTTAAAATGCGTTCGTTATATTGAACCTTGTGTGTAGCGTATACCGTCGATGTGTGACTGCAAGTGTCCATTGAAAACATGATCAGGTTCTTCCAATTTTCCGTTATTTGGCTGTGCCGTGCTTGAAAACGTTGAGAGTAATCGACGTTTCGCCTCCGCCGGTAACAACGAGTTTGCCGTATCAAAAGGCCGTCTTTTGTGTATTCCTCCCTAACAGACCATACAACAAACAAACAAAAAAGGCCTTTCGATGGTCCTGTGGTCGTTTGATCCATTCCAGTCAAACTCACTGTTCGTTTGTCGCAATGGCTCGTACGAAACAGGCCGCGCATAAGTCGGCTGCAGGCAAGGCTTCCCGAAAGCAGTTGGCTACCAAAGCAGCACGCAAGTCAAGGCCAACAAAAAGTTGGTCAGATGTGTAAACTCCCAATAGTAAAATTTTCTAGGCCCGTTTGGCCCTGGCAGACAAAGCATGCGATATATCTATTATATGACAACGAATTCATATTGTCATATTGCCGTGGCCCATTTAAGGGCTACAAAGGTTTACTGCCGAACGTATAGGTGTCCTGCGCACTGATTCCGCATAACCTACTGTTTAACGCCTCGGGCCTAGTCGACCAAGGGGTACCGGTCGGTATGCCTGCTGCCTTGACCTTGTAGGCACAATGCCCAGAGATTCCAAATATTTCCGCAGTAGAATGATCTATGCGTGTATAATTTATTCATTAACACGTGCTTGTAGTGACGGTGTTTTGATAAACGAGCAAGTGAGTATGTGGTAACGTCCGATATTGCACTCGCCACGATATTTACATACGCATTTGACAATTTCATAACAATTTCCTCTTAAGTATGAATAAAGTGGTAGCATAAATAAAATGCCATGCCATGTTGTTCGGCCTATTATAGATCTATTTTTCTGTGATGACAGTTTCCCTTTATTGCTGCAAAAAGCAGGACCCTCGACATAGAGACCTATTATAAATGCCATGTCGCGGGTTTCTCTAAATTGTCTGTAGGCTTCTAAGATTTGTGTACTGAACGGTATCTTGTCTAGTACTAAATCCTCTACTAGTGTGCGTTCGTCGCATAGTTCTAGTGCGAGCGTGGCCGATGCGTCCTTTGGCAAGCCCAACGTGCGCTTTATGAAATAAGATTTTATTTTATCTAGGTTTTCAAGGTCCGATATTGGATGTATATTTTATAGATATATGTATGTATATTTATGTATCGTGGTGACGGGACGGGGCGACGGGAAGAAGCGGAGGATATTGCCGACGAATCTGGCACCAAAAGTCGCAGACTCGACTCCGACGTGACACACGTCTTTCTTGTGTCACTGAACACTAGCGTAGAACACAGCCCACGTCACAGAAGAAGACAGAATGCCGCGTTAAGAAAACGCGACCAGTAAAAAGACTGGATGTACTACACGCCCCAGGGATACGAGGAAGATTTCAGGCTTTGGTATATGTTGGAAAACGCAACCAGATAGGACCTTAGGAAACACACGCTAAAAACAGAAATACAGAAATACGAACAGGTGGGATCTACGACAAGAAAAGCATGCGGCTGAGCTTCTGAATGGCAGACGAAGAGGACGCCGCTATTTGTCATACAGACTACAATAAAAACTATACCACTGTAAGTAAAAATGCTTATTAGGAATGTGTGCCGAAAAACCGTAGCCCCTACCGCTGCCCGCACTGCAACAAGGAGGTAACTTCCCGCCGTGAACAAGATGTGAGCTGCCGCAAAAACTCAGTCACGCTGGCAAGGCACTTTACATGAATAACGTCATCCACCATGCGTTGCAGTCCAGCGCTGGTACCATGAGAGGCAAGTTAATGCCTTGTATAGAACACTACGGTGTGCCCGGTACTTAGGGCCTTCCGAGTTCGTAATAACTTAAATTTACACCGTTACATTGCAGCATGTTAAAACAAATTGAAAGCAGAACTACGTCTTGTTTGCCCAATAGCTGTGCACTGTGCTCTCAACAGTCACAATTTCAGTTGTTAGATGTATTATTAGCTGTATCATATGTTCAACATACGCATTAGACTAATATAAATATTTATTATATTTCTCAGTAATACATACACACTGCCCTCTCCCCCCTAGCACCCCCCCCCCCCAGGATGACGAGAGGATGTATGCGTTCGACGTCCGTGCCACAGGCCTTAAGGCCACAGATATTACACAGACAGTGTGAATAAAAGAAATTGATATATAATATATATATATATATATATATATATATATATATATATATATATATTCTGCCTCCAACCGCCACAGCAAACGGTCACATCTTCGCTCGCTCCCGGTCAATCGGTGTTGTTCGCTAACTATACCGGCTAAATGGACCGAAAAGGTGCACAGACCATCGGGCCAGCAAGGTGTCGACCCCGTGCAGCCCATCAGCACACCGCTGCCATCAAAATTGCCAATTGTTTCGCGTTTTGTGAAACCGTGCATCGCTACAGTGTGTCAACAAAGGCAGCAAACCGGCCATCAGGCCGGAATCTGCCGGGGTAAAAACCTAGTGTTTAACGTGTTGTGCAGTGCTGGGTGTGTGTGTGTAGTAATTTGTAGCAGCGGTGGCTTAGGCGGCTAACGCACCGTTCGAAACGGGGCGTTGCCATGGCAACCATGGTTAGCAAAACAATTGCAAGTTCAAGCCCCGGCCTTGTTGGTTGTATTTGTTGGACGTAGTTGTCAATACCTTGCTGCTACATACCTTTGCTGGAGAAACCCTATATAAATCCAGTACGAGAACGCGATGACGATAGACGCATTTAGACAGCATCGTGCCACAGGCAACTTAGTTCATTACGAGCGTCTATAATGTGGTTGTCAAAGCGTTAAAAAAAATCCCACATCCTTCTCCTTCTGTTTACTATCAAGTCCCAGGGTGAGGAACCAGCCAGTACCAGGGCTGCGTTTGTGCTAACCATACGGTAGGCCTGCAGGATCCTAAGCGCCCCTATTCTTTGCGTATTTTTCAGGGCCTTTCTTGCCGTCGTCGTTTTTAGGGTGTTCTGCAGCCAGACTGGCGCCGCGAATAGTGCAATTGATTCGGTAACCGACATTAATAGTCGTCGCCGACACTCCCGCGGCCCGTATGAATTTGGAAGGATCTTGCCTACCGCGTTAGCCGCTTTAGCCGCCTTGGCCGTGCATTTCCTGATATGACTTGTGCCCCTGAGACCCTTGTCTTGTAGGGCACCAAGGTATCTGGCTTCTGTTACTTGCTTGATCTCCTGGCCCGCCGCCATCAGTTTTATGCTGCTTACTCTTTTTTTCCTGTCAAGAGAATGGCTTTACTTTTTTCGGGGCCCAGCTGTAGCCCAGCTCTATCCATCCATCTCTTTGTCGACTGGAGAGCCATGTTTGTTTTTAACTCTAGCTCTTCCTCTGTTTTTGCTTAAATAATAATGACCAAGTCATCTGCGTACGCAATCATCTCTACTCCCTGTGGGAGATCTTTCTGTCTCAAGACGTCGTCGTATGTTATGTTTCAGAGCCGGGGGCCCAGGATTGATCCTTGCGGAACTCCTGCTGTCATGTCTATCTCCACCGTGCCGTTAAAAATTCTTCTGTCGTCCAAGTATCCCGAGACGGCCCTCACAGGAAACGGAGGGACCGCTTTTCTCACCAGTGTTTCTAAAATCTCTTTCCACGGCAGACTGTTGAACGCGTTTTTGACATCCAAAAGGACAGCCACAAAAAGTTTCCGTTTGTATATAGGCAAACTGTGCAGCAAGTCAGCTTTGATTGTTATTCGTTGAATTGCTGTGAGAACTGATCTGTTCTTGCGAAATCCGTATTGGTTGGCCGATAGAAGATCATTCTGTTCCGCAAACGCCCTAAGTCTGTATTCTATAATTGCCTCATATCCTTTTTCCAGGGTGTTCAAGAGACATATGGGTGTACCCTCGGTTACTTTTGGGAATCAGAACCACCTCCGCCCTCTTCAAGTCTTTAGGCATTTTGCCACTTGTCATCGCCTTAGTGAGTACTGTCGCTACCAAATCCGGGTGTTCGTTAAAGAGCATTTTCACCGCCAAAGGCGGAGTGCCGTCGGGCCCTGAAGACCTCTCTGGCTTTAGCCTCTCAGCTGCCATTGTTACTTCTGCACGCGTGATAGGCTGGAACTCTTCTGGGGTTGTCCCTCTTCTTACGAAAGTCTCCCTGTTAAAATGTGCGTCTTGTGGAAAAAGTTTGTTTTAAATCTGTACGACCTCTGTGTCTGGCTGTATAACTTTTGGGGCCTGCGCGCCTATCCCCTTGATCATTTTGTAGGGCTTTCCCCATGGTTCGTCATTTATGTCATTTATCTTTTTACGCCACCATAGCTTTTTGCTTTCTGCTCTTTCTTTTTTTTAAAGCGTCCTACATCTTCTATAATTGTCTAAGGCGAGGATCTCGGCCTCCCGAGTCCTATGGCGTGTATTGAGCTTCCTTTTGGCTTTGTTACAATCTGCCCGTTTCTGCGCTATGACGCTGTTCCAACAATATTTCGGTTGGCAGGTAGCCCTTCTTGGGTGAGGGGGCTTAGCAGCCCTGGTGCAGGTCCTGGTAAGAGTGTCGTGCAGTTCTTTTGGGGTGTGGGGGGAGCTTTGAGGATTGCCTTCTTAAGTTCTCTCTTGAAGACATCTTCGTCCTTGATCCTGAAATGCGTTTTGTTTCTTATAAGCATCATTTTTGCTGCAGTTCCACCGTGAAGTCAATACAAGAGTGATCGCTAAAGTTTTCTTCCTCAGTGAGCACGATTCATTCTTTTATTTTGTTAACCATTGTATTGTTGCATAGTGTTAGATCGACCGTTGACTGATGCCCGGCTCTGTAGAAAGTCGGGTCTTTGCCATCGTTTTGTATATACAGGTCCAAGCTGGCTGCCCATTAAATTAAAATTCTCCCTCTGTTGTTCGCTCGCCGCGACCCCCATGTTTCCGAGGCCGCATTGAGATCTCCTGTCACTACTACGCCCTTTCCGTTTGTGGCTTTTTTTTATTGATGCACCTATTCCACTCAGTAGGTCTTCGAGTTCGTCCAGGCCGCTGTTGGGGCTGCTGTAACAAGAGCCACCATCCTTCTAGCAGTTTTACCCATACAAACCCGTGCCCGCTTCCATGCCTTATGGCCTGCATGGAGCCGGTGTTTATGATTACTGCACTCTTATTTAGATCTGAAAACCATTCTGTTTTGTTTGTTTCCATCGCTTGATTTGGTTTGCTCACTGCTACTAGCTTGGCTCCTCTTCTTGAGGCTATCTCTTCGACCATGCTATGCGCGTATCTACTCCTGTTGCAGTTTACTTGTATTACTTTGGTCCTGTTCATTGTTGTTCTGAAGAGTTATTTTTCTTTTTGCTCCGCCCTTTATTCTCGGGCCTTTTTTCTGCTTCCGATCTTGCGGCTTGTTTCCTTTCCTTAAGTAATTTTGCGTACTGCAGGCAAGCCATAGTTCGCGGTTTGTAAGTTTTTTCATTGCACACGTAGCACGAAGAGTCAGTTTCCTTACATTCCTTTGCTATGTGCCCCTCCTTCTCGCGTTTAAAACCTCCTAGAAGTTGCCTCTTTACTTTGGCAGATTCTTGCTACATGCCCGATCCGGTTGCACCTATAGCATGTTGGGATCTGAAATCACTCTTCAGCCCTGCATAGGCGCCCTTAGATGGTGATACTTTTTTGGCAACGAGTCTCTTAGCATCCCGACTGGGCAAAGTTACTAAACATTGCTATGTTCGTCTCTTGTTGCTCTTTGGTGTCTCTACTCGTACCTTCGTTGTTTCATGCAGGTCCAACGAGTTGCGCAATCCCTTCGCTATCTCCTCTAGTGGGATAAAAGGCTTAACGACCTTCAGCACAACAATTTGCGTAGGACCCGTCGCTTCCCTAATGTCTATTTCCATTTCTGTTCCCTGTCTCACAGCGTTGGCAGAAGACATGCCGCCTCCGATTCTATTTCCGTGATTTTAAGAATTAAATCTCCATCTTTATTTTGCTTTACCGGTCCGATCTTTACCCCGGCGTCCTTTTGATTAATGTGAGGAGCAATGTCCTTAATCATGTCTTCCATGGACATGCCTTATTTTGCTTTGATCCAAATGGAACTCTGGCACCCAGTCGTTCGTTCTTTGCTTTCCATTGGCGCTGCCGGGCTGCTTCCGTCTGCCGCAAGTTCTGCCATTCCTCTTGTTTTCCTGCAGCAGACTTCCGTTGCTTTCCTGATTGACTGTCCCTCCCAGTCTGGGGAGATGTAATGTCCCAAAGTGATGTTGTTGCTTGCCGAATGACTTCTTTGTATGACCTTGTTGAGGTTTGACAGGAACTGTTCCGGAGTATCCTCTGTACTTCCAACACCGATTACAAGTAGTCTTGTGTTGCTGCTGGCTGAAGCCGTGCCCGCGTCAACTAGTTCCATTTGCTCGCTGCTGCGCAGAACCGCCACCCCACCAATCGGAAGCCGAGTCACGAAGCCGGCGAGTGGGAATTGGTTACTCATCTGATTGAGTACGTTTAAGTCTTTCTCTGAACCTTTATTGATGAGCATAGCCCATGCTGCCCTGTCAGTCGTTATGCTGTCTTTTGTGAGACGAGTGGCCTTGAAGATTTCCTCCGGCCATTCTTCCGCCACCAATCTGGCTGTCTCTTCCACGGAAGACAAGGCTGCAATTTTCGCCTCTATATCTCTTGCCGTCTGTAGATCACTATGTTTGTTTTCATTTTCTTGTTGGCATCTTGAGCACGTTCGTGTCGATATTGTCTTCTCGATTTCGGCCTTCTGCTTTTGCTTTCCATTTTACTATATTTTCATGTGCCTGTGTCGTCTTTTTCTGCCATTCCTCAGCCTCTTTGAATCGCTTGTCTTGGACCGCATTTAGTTCGTCCTTACATTTCTGAAACCGCTTCAAGGTATCAGCTTGCGCCGCCAGCTTATCCCCGACATCGGCCTGCAGCTGCAGCGCTCTACTTTCAAGCCTGGTTATGGCAACTTACATATATGTCCCCTTTAGTGGTGTGTTTTTTTTCAGTGTTTTGAGCTGCCTCACGACTTCCAGGAGGCCCTTCATAGCTTCATATCCTGTGTCCGGTTCCTCCAGCTGAGTCTTACCTTCAGCTCGTGCTTTCTTAGCCAAGTTGCCAGTCCGTTGCTGTTCTTCATCTTTTTCCATCTTTCTCTCTCTCTCTTTCCGCGGTAGGTCTTCTGGAGATCCGGCCATCGTTCGCTTTCGCCTGGTGTTCTCGGAGAAGCTGGGGTCGTCTCCTACCTCTTTATCAGTTCCTTATCCCATGCCCTTGTTTCTGTGGGCTTTACCGCTAGGGTGTTCATGTGGAGTTGTTTCATTCTCCTTTGATTCATCGCTCTCGTTTGTCTGTTTTTTCGTTTATCTTCTGAAATTTCTTTCCTGTCGGCATTTTGACTTTTTTCAGTTGGCCGGTTGGGGTCCCTGGGACCCTTAAAGGGGTCCATACCTCCTCTTCCTTTCGTTTGTGTGTGTGTTTCTTTTATAACAATAATAATTATTTATTATTGGTATTATTAATATTTTTTTGCTTAGGAATTGTTTATACGTATATGCACTTATACGTACAATATGAGCATTACGCATATGTGTACACACGCCATATGCACAATCATTTACACGCAATTATTATTCATGATAATAATTGCGTGTAAATGCTTGTGCCAAGTATTCGTGCGCCTACAAATATATGCACACGTAGCGCCACCTTTGCACACATAGCATGTGCGCCAGTGCAGTTATGTTAGTATATGTATGCGCTGGGTACGGACCTGCACATCCGCATATTCATACGCGTTGCCTATGTGTTCATGCAAGATATACATGATGAAGACACTGTATGTAAACACGCTGGCCACACAGAGCAGATGATGCTCTAAAACCGCTGATTCGTTTGATTGTAAACAAGTTGGCGTTCGAAGTACAAGCGATTGAAATGATGACACTGCAGAAAGGCAGGTATACGTCCCGACTCAGCTGTTCGAAATTTGCGCCAAATCTGACACCAGAATTGACACGCAATTATGTATTGCACAGTACCTGTGAGGTGTTTAAGGTGTGTGTTGATCGAATTTTCTTTGAGCGATGCTCATTAAGAATAGATGATTAACCATACCGCTGAGATTTAGCGACCATGCTGCCACAAGGACTGTCAGGGAAACCCCAGATATCTTAACATTTCCGGCCCTCGGTGCATTGAAGATATACCTCAGGTTAAGTTTCAAGCCCGTATGGGACGGAGGATAGTCTAGAATTAAAAACAACCTCCTTAAAAATGTTAAATTCTAGATGATATGTTAGTTTTGCCACGGGATTTGGAGGAGGTTCAGGCGATAATTAATATGTATATGATTATAGAAAGGCAACAAATTAGATATGATATTTAATGAAAAGATTATAAAATTACTGAAAAAAAACGATTTTCTTATATTCGAGTTTTCTGAAGGTTACAGGGGAGGAAATTAGGGCATCTTGCTCAGTATAATTAACTAGGGGTAACGATATCATCAATCAATACATAATTTGCTCTACCATTTTAACGAAGTTTTTAAGTAGTGTTTTATTCATAATATTTATCTGGTTTGAAGTGTATTCGCCTTAAAAACAAAACGTAATCTTAACTTGGTCTCAACAAAAAATTCTGTTTCAGTCTCGAAGGCGCATACGCCTCTGCCAACCACTGTGGAAAGATAAATATTATTCTTTAGATTTTTACGTAACTAGGAGTCACTGTTACACCACGACTGTCGTTTGGCCTATATATAGAATAAATATGGTCAAAGCTATAGCAGCAACAATACTCATAGGTGAACTTCCGCATGCAAACCTATAAGCTGGCACGAACATGTTTTCCATCAGAATGCTCAAGTACTGTTACCTGTCACTACGTTGTTTTCTGGCCGTGGCCGATCTCTTGAGCATTAATCGGGTAAGATTCTGCTAATTACTAGGACTGTCTGAGAACTAATCTGCCATATTTGAATACTTAATCTTAGACAGACCAGCATGACCGTTAAAGCAGACAATTTAGAATGGTTTAGAACTTTTGGAGAGCAAAATTTTTTTTATACTTTGCGACAAATAAGTATACAGACTAATCAGCTTACAAATCAGACTTTTGGAAGTGGCCACATTCAAAGAATCGAACATTCTGACTTGTAAAGTAACATGGCATGGCTATCACTACCACGTCTGTATAAAATAAATATGCCAATGTCACGACGTAATTTATGTATACGTACGTAATGTATGTATACGTGATCAGAACGTCCCTACGAACATGTGTTACGGATTTCCTAAGCAGTGTGTAAATCAGATTTAAGCAACTACCAATTATATGGCTAAGTCCATTAGTCCTTTCGCATCTAGCCACTTAATTCTATATATATATATATATAAAAAAAAAGAAAAAAAAAATATATATATAAGCCCACACATCACACGGCGGTCTGGACGTCCCCTGTCTCCACACACTAATACCCAGACTTCGCCTCACCCGACTCACCAACCTACAGAAAGCACCCCACATTGGCACGAAATGGTTGCTGTCCTCGGACTATCACAAGGACGAACTGACAAAAACCAGCGCCCTATGTGTATTCGGGGACACAACCATATAAAGTGTTGCACAAGAGACCGACTACTGGTCTCAAACACTACATAACACGTTCGATGGGGCTCACTTGAAAGACGCACACAAAACCCCTTTTACACAAAATTGGGTCAAGGGTACTCCTTACCTATCAGGTAAGGAGTACATCAATCTCATTAAGATGAGGATCAACGCACTACCAACGCGTGCCAGACTCGCCAGAGGCCGCCCCGGGTACGACAAATACTGTCGTCACGGGTGCAACGCCGTCGAGACGCTGGCCCACGTCAGTCAACTGTGCGATTACACCCACCTCCCCATCACAAAGCGCCACGACGACATTTGTGAGCGGGTCTCCCGACTGCTGCGTGAGAAAGGACTGCAGGTGGACCGCGAGCGCACCTTCCGTAGACCCACCGCACCCTCACTGAGACCAGACCTCGTGATCACAACATTCTCCGAAGTCTGGGTCTTAGACACCGAGGTGTGCGGACCATCTAGGGACCTTGCACGGGCCAGACGGGATAGCTGTGCCAAATGTGGAAATCTCGTGGTTTAAAGTAATCCGAGACCCCAAATGTCAATAGAAGTCTTCGTTGTTACTCTGTAAGCATGTACCACTGTGATTTATGCACGATTGGTTATAATAAATCCGTGAAATGCAACAAAAGTGGGTGGCCCTATATTTTTTTCGGGGACTGTATATATATATATATATATATATATATATATAAATTCTTACAATAGCTTGAGCAAGCAGACTTGCTAGGTGACTTCCTCGATATCGAACTAATAACTCAAGTTCTTGAAGTTTCGTTAATCATAGAGCAATAGCTTCTTCGGAAATAAGCAATGATATATTTGCATGGTGAATGGCCAGGTGTGTATACGTAAACACGCTCCATCACAGTCTAATTCGTTGTTGCGCGCATTCTTTTGTGGATTATTATTATAGCACATTATAAATGAGCTATGTCATAACCTGATTGGTTATGCACACACCTATTTGTAAGGTACAAAAAGCTTTTTTATGTATGCGCTATAGTTTAAAATATTTTGTGCCAGGCGCATGTATCAATTTGGTGGATATGGGTGTGAACCCACATTTCACCACGTTCGTTCGTGAAACATACTAACCGTCTCTCTCTACTATGTCACATAAACACTCTTTTTTTGTATAGCCTTGTAGTAGACCTTTTCCGATGGCGGAAACAGGAAGTTGCCACGGCATGCGGATTTAATCGTTCAGGTGGTGTTCTCCTTATGCGAGCTTTTGCTAACATCTAATTTGCATCCTGATTCTTCGTTTGCCAGCATCTCCGTTTCCGAGGTATTGCGTCCTTTGTACATCTCTCCGAACACGTGCAACTGTCGTCGCCAAAATAATCTGATGGGCTTGTATAAATGATAATCGAAACCTAGACCTGAACTACCATCGTTTAAAGACTTGGACGTCTTATATGGGGGTGCGCGCCATCCTGTTAAGAAAAAACATTTCTGCTGGTAATTTGGCCCGTATAGGCCAAGCTTTCTTAAACTGTTAAAGCTATTTGCAGTAAAAAAGCCACACTTGTCGTCTGGTTTGTTGCCAGACTTATAACGTAAATAATGCACCCACTATTGTTAATAGCATAACAAAACCTTTTTAAAGGCTTGTTACAATTGGATTCGCTTCGGGAACTGTCGACGCTCCCTGACCAGTATACGTTTATGCTGACGTTCTCTGCAGAACCCAATTTACATCACATATAACTAAACCATTTCGGAAATTGAGCTTGACAAAAACAAATCAGTGGTGAATTGCGAGGGGAAAGCGCTCTGAATGTGCTGACGTTAATAGTAGTTAAGAGACGTACGCATAGAAAATAGAGATAACGCACCGCAAGCTCTTAAACGCCCCGGAGCTTGTTGTAGAAGGATTTAGTATGCTTCTGCGAGGTCCTGGATCATAATCGCCGGGTTTTCTATCAGTATCCTGGGACGTAAGACGCCTCTCAGACTCTAGGCTATTGAGCAAGCTAAAATCTTCACAATAGATTTTTTAAACTATTGTAATAGACATGTTTGCTTAAAGAACCTTTGGCACTTTTCTAGAACACAAATGGTAAAGTGTTTCGGGTTTTGCATTTTTTATTTAGCAATTTCTGGTCATAATAATGAAACATTACATATAGAAACTACCTGTTGGAGTAAATTGAATAAAGCGTGATCTATTAGTCAACTATCACTATCCAGTACTGCTCATGATTGGCGATTTTTACTGGCAGAATATATATATACCCTGGTTAAAGCTTGTCACTTGAAAAAGTTTACACAGCGTAGGTGAACGCCCAAAAGACTCTAATGGCTTCGCACATGCATATCGGCGAATAAGTGTAGTGTGTACATAAATACTTTCAGTCCCAAGAGACAATGTCGCCTTCGCTGCTAATGATTCGAGAACGTCTCGCTGGCACACCATGCAAATATGTCGGAGTATTTTTATCTATTAGGGTCTACATTTAGGACCTGAATCTGCACCTATGTTGACTGCAACTCAAACGTACGTAGGTATTTTCAAGCAGCTAATAGTAATTATCGTTTACTAGATATGATAGTAGTCTAGTAGAATAAAAAAAAGTCAATGCGTGGCATATGTTCATATCAGCAAAGTATGCATATTCGCTACTCTGTAGCATATAGAATATATGAGGAGTCGACTTCTATTTCGAAAATAAACACATCGTACTAATGCCACATGTTGTCTGCTAATCGGGCACCTACTAGGTGTCAGCCCAATATGACATTCCTTGCCACTCGTATTCCAAGACGACTACTTGAGCTGTATTGTACACAAAAAAAAGTAGAAACCGATGTCTACGACCAGACGTTTTGAAACTTTTATGAGTACTGGCTTGATTATACACAGTAAAGTCCCTGAAAAAAATATAGGCCCACCCATTTTTGCCACATTTCACGCAACTATTATTACCAATTGTGTAAAAATCACAGTGATACATGCTCACAGAGTAACAACGAAGACTTCCATCGACATTTGGGGTCTCGGATTACCTTGAACCACATGATTTCCACATTTGGCACAGCTACACCGCGAAAAAATGATAATGTCACTAGCAAGATGCATGTTTTAACAGTGAATTAAGCACGGCTCAACAGAAACAAAGGCAGACCTCCTACCAGTTTTTTTATTGTTGAAACGATAGGCTTAGGCTGGCGCCTCATTGGTGAAGAAAAGACCCATATCTAGGCTTGATAAGGACATTGGCCTCTCAAATCGCAAAATTTCCCGTCAATTGGGGCGTTGTGCCCAAGTAGTAAATAACTTTGTTAATTTAGGTAAAAAATACGCCGTAAAAAGAGTTCTGGGCGTCCAAACTCTATTTCGGAACGAAACAAGCTGCAATTCTGAAGAAAGCGTCGAACTCTGGAGGGCCATTGCGGCGGCGGCCGACTTGCAAACGAACGTGCAAAATGTGCAAAGCTTCCTCAGGAAGACACATTGGCAAAAAACACAAGAAAAAACAACGATTGACCGCTAACCGATGAAAGCTCGTCTTGACTTCGCCCACTATAAAATGTCATGGACCACTGAGTGCCCACGATACGATGTCATAGACTACTGAGTGACACAGAGTGCTCTTTTCGGATGAAAAAGGTTTAACTTTGATGAACCGACCCGATTTAACAATTATTTGCACGATGTCCGCAAGGAAGAACACATTTTGTCAAAACGTCACTCAGGTGGCGGTTTAGTGGTGATCTGGGCTGCTGTCGAGTATTATACAAAGTCGTCGATTGTGTTTTTAGACGGTCGTGTTTATTCGACGCGCTACGGGGATTTACTAAAAGAGCAATCGGTGCATTTTAAGCTGACGAGAGGGCCAGACTTCGTTTTTACACACGATAACGCCCCGATTTACACCGCCAGGCTGATCGGAAGCTGGCCTGCACTCTCACCTGATCTTAATATAATCCAGAATGTGTGGACCTGGCTCGAACAATAAGTTTACACGGATAAAAACACAATTTTCGAGGCTTGGGACGAACTCTTGCTAAACGTCGTCCAAAATTTGTTTAACACTATACCAAACCGCACTTTTAAAGTTATCCGGCTTAATGGGAAGTTCACTGAGTATTAAGTATAGTTGCTAAATGCCGTAAATTAACCCAAATGCAAATGCCGTTAATCCGCTTAATTAATTTGTTAAAACAGGTATCTTGCTAGTGGCCTTATAATTTGTTTGCGGTGTAGCTGTGCCAAATGTGGAAACCTCGGGGTTCAAAGTAATCCGAGACCCCAAATGTCGATGGAAAACCTCGTTGTTACTCTGTGAGCATGTATCACTGTGATCTTTACACGATGGGTTATAATAAAAACGTGAAATGTAACAAAATTAGTTGGGAATGTATATATATATATATATATCATAGAGAAAATATCGGATTACAGTAAATATACATAACCATTTGCAAATAAGTCAGAAGCAAACATTATTTTATTTTCCTAATAAATGTAAATGATACGAGAAACCCGATATTTATGTAGGTAGTATCGTATGAAGTAGCTCAGCGCTAGGCACTTCTAAGTTTGAACCACCAAAACGGAATGTCAACCGCAAAAGCTAAGGGGGCACAGTGTAAACTGCGTACCGGTGGTTGAGGCTCTTCACGTTCGGTCTGTTCCATTAAACATCCGAGTGAATTGTCAACGCAAGCTGACTAGGCGTATGCAGCTGTTGGGACTTCAAATTCATAGAGCTAGCTGGCAGTAGTTTGAAATTCAACAGCCTTCGACCAGAATAATTTGCTGAATAGCGGACATCCTGCTGTGGGCTCTTCTTGGGCGGCCGTTAGAACTTGTTTTTGTGTCGGTAGCCACGCTTGTTGTCTGATGGGTCCATAACATGTCGGTTGGCAATCCTATGAATATACGTCCAGGACAGCAGGTCCCATGGGGTTTTTTTTACTACAAAACTATCGCGGCAGGAATCACTAAACCGAGTGACAGACTCATACTGAATGCTAGACAGACTGGAAGACAGACTTACCGGTGATTAAAGCACACACGTGTTGCAGAATACTACAAGCAATTATTAAGGATTGACTTAATCGCTTCATGGTGGAAAAGCGCCAACAACAAATACGGCGCCCTGTTTTATATATATATATATATATGTGTCATTTCACCATCAGGCAAGTAGGGCCTTAGGTGTACAGCAGTGTCATATAGACTTTGCATGTATTCATTGTGTATTACTGCACCTAATGTTTCATGTGACAAAACATACAAATGTGTCAATACGAATAGGGTACACAAAGCGCCCCTGCGTGTCGAACTATGATACCTTGCCCAGGTTTGTGACTTTGTGTGATTTCGATCCTGTAGAAGGCCAAATGACCTGGATAAAATAATGACATAAAATATTGATTGTAAAAATTCCGGCAAGTATCTCAAAATGAATTACATACAACCCTAAAAAAGCACGTATAGATTTGCCTTATATGATTTTTCCTTTCTTTTTTACATTCAGAAAAATACAACATATAGATGTGCTCGATTACTACTATGCGTTAGGATATATATATAACTATATAGACGAATTTTGTAGAGCCTTTTTTTCTGAACTCGCCTAGTGCTGTTATTCGTCGTGCAATAACTTTAAGATCCAGTGAACCGTCGCGTATTGGAGTGACCCCGAGATTCGTTTACCAGAGCCGGTACAAACATCACGGCAGGTTAGTCAACCTAGTTCAACGACGACGACCATGGTTCGCCGCCTATCGCAGACACGGAACCACCGGGAGACGTTCGCAATGCCGCAGCCGGTTAAAAGGCTGAGGTAGCAGCAGAAGTGGAACAACAAGTGGAAAAGACGTTAGGAGAAAGCAGCCGCAACGGACCGCTGGTGCAGGAGATGGCGCCGGCATCGACACCGCTGCAATAGCAATAATGGCTGTTAAACGGCAAGCAGCCAGCCCGCCGCAACGGGAGAAACCGTCAATGACAAGAGAGGGAGTAGAGAACGGCGCAATGCGGTCGTGACTTGACGAAATCCTCTGATGCTGCCAGAAGACGAGAACGCTGAAAGGAAAGCCATGGAGCCCGGAGCCACAGGGTGGTCAACTGATTACTCCGGAGAAGCGCACGAAGGCGAAGAAGACAGAGACAAAATTGCTTCTGTTTAGTGTCGGTTGTGAAGTTAAGGAAAGCTGTGAGGCTGCTGTCCACGCTGCAAGCGCTTTTAATTAAATTAATTTAAATTTTAACTCAGTATCAATTGAGGTGTTGATAAAACTGGATTTTAAGAATGCCTCTGATTCATTAAGAAGAAATGTGATTCTTGATGTAGTCAGACTAAACTTTCCAGCACTGTACCCGTAGTCTACTAGATGTACAGAAGCCCATCCAATCTCGTGTGTGGCGGCGGAGAAATCGTAATCTCCAAATGCGGGGTACAACAAGGAGACCCTTGCGGTCTGGCCCTCTTCTGCCTGGCGATTTTTCAGTTGCTTTAAGTTCTGACATCAGAATTAAATCCCTGGTTCTCGGGCGATGGAATGATTAGCAGTAATTTTGGTTCCGTTCCTGGTGGTGTGGGAAAAGTAATCCCTTTCGGTGTCATTTCAAGGTTGCAACTTAATGCTTATATGTGCAAACTGTACGTTTTGCAATCCGACTCCGCTTTTTGTGACGAGTGCTTGCGCCGAATGGAGGACCTGCTTCTTGGCATCAAGCTATGCACCGACAAATAACATTAAGCTTGTTGGAGCTCTCCTCACAATGGTCTCAATAAAACTTTCCTCACAAGCCTCCCAAAGCACGTATTTTATTGATTTCTCCTTCAGACGCCAAGCCATTCCTACATACAACGGCTTATGAAACCCCAAAAAAAAAGAAGTTTGCCGCCCGTCACCGCGAGGTGCTTGACAACGTACGCCATTTGCCCTGTATGCTGTCACAGTCAAAGCCACTCAAAAAAAATTCCTGGACTGAGCTGATGCACTTGGCAAGGCTGGTCTACTAGCAGTTTTCAACGAGTCGAGCGTCATATGGCTTCAAGCCATCTCCTCGCCTCAGCTGGGAACTATGTTGAGAAATACACCACTCCGCATGGGGGCTGTCTGTGTGCCCCATACTCGCTCCCTTTGCAACACACCGGTGCTGCCGACGGGAGAACATGGTCTCAGCTATTCTGAGAGCTGCGGAATACACTCGCGCCACGCCGCCGTCAACGAAATGATTTCAAAGACATGGCAATCTCCAAGCGTGCCTTGCAGAAACGAGCCAGTCGGACTGGCAGCGGACTCAGCCCCGGGACTAGAATGTAGCGGAGCAGCGGAATAGTCTGTTGCAGAAAATATCAGTTGAAGTTAAACACGGAAATGTAGCCGCTGTGCTCGGCTCGCTGCCCTTAGGCAGTGGTTTACCGGGGCTAATCCAATTATGCATTAAATATATATTGTGTTTATTGTATAAATACATTTGTGTTACACATATATATATATATATATATATATATATATACAGATATACATATATATATATATATATATATATATATATATATATATATATATACAGATATACATATATATATATATATATATATATATATATATATATACATATATATATATATATTAACGTTTCATGCTCAGAGTTGCTTCCGTACCCCGCCGCATTAGGTCACAGCAGACGATTAAAGAAAGGGCGTGACATTTAAAAAAATATGTTTATGCACGTACAGATTAAACGTAGGCGATTCTTTATTAGAGATTATTAGATTGCTAATGAAGTATACTAACTCCATTAAAACATGCTCTTTACTATATATTTTGATATTACGTTATGCCCTTTACCAGGCGCCTCCTCCGTCGTCCCTGGCTCCGTCAGCAACTAAGCCAAACTAGTTGTCCGTTAATGGCAAATATATAGGCAGACAAAGCCTTGACCCCCAAAAGAAGTGCTCAATGGTCGGATATAAATGGCATTCACCCTCAATGTGGAGATTCAGATGAGCATAAGAAGTCCGTTGACTAACACACCACAACTCCTAAGAAAGCATGTTAAAGCAAAAGGGGGAAAAAAGGAGGATAACGGATAAAATGGGCTGTTATCTGAGCAGCGCGATAAAAAACGACCCTTCACTAGGTTGGGTTGCTTGGCCATCGGAACCAGCGCACACAATCGCACAGTTACTCTAAAGATCCTGGCATTCTTGTTAGAGAAGATGCAGCGGCGTAACGCGTTTTTTTGCCCATACGACTGAAGATTCGCTAGTATAGTATAGATAAAAATGTATGTATCGAAAGTTCTGTCGGATTCCTAGGATCTTTTTAATAACCTTTTTTTCTAATGCTCTTCCAATGTCCTGTTGATAACACACGCTTCCCTCTACCAGGAGCCGCTGCATAGAGCGAAGCTGACTCACTAGCACGACTTTTAGACTAACTCCATATAAATATATATATATATATATATATATATATATATATATATATATGAACCAGTTTACATTTCTATTGCATGTGCAATATTTCACTACATAAATTACTTGCTTTTTGACTTAGTCTCCTTGAAGCTTTGCACTTTAGTCATATTTATTATCTAACTTTTACTACATTAGAATGAGTAGGACGGCTCGAGGAGAGTAATCAAGAAATACCATATTACATGACGCACGTTTAGTCATAAGTATACATAGCAAATTTAATAATGGGCACACTTTACAATAACTCAAGATATATAGTTATATATATATATATATATATATATATATATATGTCCGTGCTCACACGCAGCCATAGTCCGGTGTAGCTACTGCTAGCCTATCTATGCACCCCTAAAGACCCACCTGTACAGGGCTCAACTGGAAGCACGGACTGTCCATAAGTTAGTTTCGCCTCTCGTGTTTCGCTGGTGCCGCTACGTGGACGGGCTAGTAAACCTAAAGAGACAGAACGTGTTACATAATCTAGAGCTAGCTACAACAACGTCACGGGGCAAGAGTGCATAGATTTGCCGCTGACTCCAGCCAAAGCTGAAAGGAGCTGGAAAATCTTGCCGAGCAGAACTGACTGCTTGTCAACAGCTGGTGGTGGTGCCGCCGCGCCTAGAATAAACCGTAAACTTCTCACGTCGTCTGCGGGCACTAAGAGCTAGCTACATTGGCTTACACGGGGACATTTTATGGCAAGAAACACATCGTTCGCCCGCCGCGCAGCGCAACGCTAGGCTAGAAGCCGTTGGGTCGCATGGAAAGCCGCGAGTAGTTGTGAGGTATTTGCATCTGCAATATCACTGGCGTAACAAAGGACGGCGGTGTCGCCTATAGCTCCTGAGGCCATCGACAAAGCCATAGGCCTATAGGCGCTTACGTGAAACCGCTTAGGAGAGTCAGCCGACAACGACCAGGGATTGGGTGAAAACAGAAAAAAAATCGTACAACACAGCTATGTTCACGACTACCTATAGGCATGCTATAATAGGTGACACGGAGTGGTTCCGCTCGTTTGATAGTGTAGTTATAGTCACTTGCTTAAGCGAGACAGACCCCGACAACGTACTTACTTAACAAATGCAAATGCTCTGATACCCTCGGTGGTGGTGGTTCACGTTAAGCCTTCTTCCAGCTGGCAGCGTAGAGGGCTTTCCCCCCTGTGTCCTTCTTGTTTTGCTCTGGCACTGGTAGATAATGTGCGCTTACAAATGGAGCCTCTTGGGCAAGGCAGAAATTACGCGCACGCACACGGGAAAAAAATTGCATTTATTCCTTATATTCTACTTTTTTTTGTAATATACATTTCTTTTATAGTAATCGAACTGCTCATTTGTGCAGCTTTAACAGCGATTGACCTCTGGCTACTCTGAATACTCACTGTACTACTTACATATGTAGCTATATTATGGCATTATCATAATCCTCTCGTGGATCGGTTTTCGGGTGAATGCGCATTGTAGATGCAGCCTAATAACAATCATGATAACGTTTCTCTCATCGCAGATAGTCCGGACTCATTTGCGGAAATATATCAGAGTCCCTAACTATTGCTAATCGCGCATCTGATTGCATGCCGTTTGATTTGGCTACATCATATTGCACCAAGTGCACCACTCATCTGTTCGTGTTTTCTGCCAGGGTGAGATTTAGTTCAGATCAGACATCTGCCCTCTGCGCATCGTATAAATATGACAATTCTAAATGTATTTATTTGAACGTGTATATTTTTTGTAAATCTTATAGGAGCTTTCGGAAATGTCTGGTGCACAGGCGACACCAGCATTTGTCAGCGACTAGTGTGGGACTTGCACTAGTCCACTAAACCCGTATTCCTGTCCCACCCTCGCACGGCTCGGGATCGCGTGATTTTTCTTCGACCGCATCAGCGTGCATCCTGTATTCTCATTTTGCATTCTCTAGATGTTCAACCTGAACCAAAGCGCTACGTATGAAGGAGAAGAAGAATGCTACACGTTCGAACTTATGAACACAAGCATATATACGTTTGAACATATTATTACTTAGCGATCTATTCCTCTAACGATACTATCTAACCGGTCGTTCATCATGCCTCTCGAAGGTACGACGTATCCTTGTTCCATGAGCTTGTTTCGTCCAGCTTTCTGTGTGCTGGTCTGTTTAAAAAGCCCATCTAAGTAGATTCGTGCCTAGAGCCAAGGGACACCTTGACGTCCGTCGTTTCTATAGCAGCATTCCAGGCTGGTACCAGAGAGGAAGAAAGACGACAACTATAACTAAAGTTTTTTTGTTGTTGAAGGTCGTCCAGTAGAGCCAGACAATAGCAGCGAAAATATTGATTTTTGAACACGCAGTATTTGTCCCCCGCTAAAACAAGCGACGGGACTTAAAGTGCGTTAAATAGCCTCGGTTGAAAGAAGGCCTGTCGCTGAGGCTAATGATATCTTTATGATAAATTTACGAGCACGCTTCTCATGTCCCTAGTCCCCCGTACAGACATACACACACTCGTTTCTCATTGTATGCTTTATATATATATATATATATCCCCTGTTCTGTCTCTCCTTTAAGGCAGTGTTCAACATTTGCGGGTGAACAGAGTTCTTGGAAAAGCCATGGCTTCAGGCAGAGGGAGCCATAGAGGCTCGCGCTGATTGAGACCCTATTGTTCTCTTCGCCATTAACATATAAAGCTATTTGGCGCGATCGAAATTAGTATGGGGACGTAAAGCACTTACTCTCAATGGAAAGAGCAAACACAAGACTAAAATCTAGGACAAAGATGTCGTCGATCAAATGTCAAGGTTGGCAGAGCTACGGGGCGGGTGCGGGATTTGCATTGAAGGCCCTAATGCAGGAAACAGCTGATTTTCCTTCCAAAGTAGTCCCGTCTAGTTATATTGCTTTGTCTGCCTATGATACTCAAGTACCATGCTAAATGAAGTGTCTTTCGAAACTGTGTGATCTCGACAACAATCTGTAATGACGGATCCGCTGTGCAACGTGATCTGTGAAGAGTTCTTTCACCACTTCACGTTGACAACACAGCAGCTATATTATTGAATGCAATCTAGTATACTTTCAAATATACTTAGTTAGTTTAGTAGTATACCCGAGAGTGATCGTGGAGAATTAGAGTACCACCTTCTTTCTAAGTCGTCGAAATATTCTTTGAGCGCGTCTTTTGGAATCGAGTTGGGTTTTTTTCTAGGGTAGGCCAATTTGCTAGAAGTTCGACATATTTAGAACGATTTTTGCTGTTGGTCTTTTGACACTCTAAATATCGGCCAATACTGTTACAACTGGCCCGTAAGGTAGCTCCAATTTTCCCTAATAGCATTTCGGTAAATGCTAAACAATAAATCACAAACTGTTCAACGTTTTCTTCTGGCATTATCTCTACGAAGCATTTTTGAACGGGGAACATCTTCGGTCTTTTCACTTCCGTCACGAAATTGACAGTACCACGTATACACAGTGTTCGGGACACTGATTGATCACCCTACTTAATTCGCAACATTTGTAACTTTTAAGAATATTTTCGAGCTTAACACAGAACTTGACGAAGATTCGTTGCTCCTCAATTTTCGGTGCGATAAAAATCTTTTTTGAACCAAACTAAAACAATAACAATGCCGACACCGGTTGCAAACTTAGCCTCGTTTGAATTCAAACTATTGAAACATGACGATTCGCGATATATATATATATATATATATATATATATATATATATATATATATATATATACATACATACATCATGAATTGCGGAAATCGCCGATACATCTCGCTGCGTGGCATTTTGCGCATATCTGCAAGCAGACCCGCCAAAGGCATTGATCGCCAACCTGGTGAAATGTTTGAGTCAAGCACACAATTATGGTAGACGCAAACAATGATGGTAGCCAACCAACAATGTACCTTCTGTACACGTGCCGACTAGTGCACGCCATTCCATTCTAAAGCTCTCTGATGAGGTACAATTCTGCTGCCAAAGCCTCGGTGATGGTTCCTTGCCACTCCAATGAAAATGGCCGAACTGATCATGTATTAAAATAACCTCAGTCTGACTCTGGTCGTCCCTACTGCTGGTCCGCAACCTGCTAGCAAATACACAAAGGGTTCCTGGCCGTCTGCAGCAAGGATCGAATACGCTCCCTATAGGTTGTGCAGCACGTTTCTATCTGCGCTATCGGCTGTGCCTTGACATTGGTACAATCTTGAGCTTAAAAAGACGCTCTACCGCAGCAAAAGAGATAGTCCTCGAAAGTCTCTGATCCCTATGTGGGTAGAAGCAAGAGGCGACACTTGTTGCTGATGTGCTGGGTAAAAACAATAATTCCCATATAGTATAGTCTCAGATCAAAATGCGGCACGGAGTTCGTCAAAGCAAGCGACACTAGCGATTGGCTACACCAGGGTCACAACACTACGTCTGCTGCAGCCAATTGACAAACGCTAATCCCCCACAGTTCGACAAATGGTACCGCGGTTCTGGTGGGCCGCTACAATGTCATCTGCGTACATGATGACGACGGCATTTTAAGGCCCATCCCGCACATAGCGGGCTAAATCCGCGATGAGTAAGGAGAAAGCCAGACAACTGACAGAGTCACCTCAAGCAGTACTCACGTTTGACTCAGCTGCAAGATGCCTTTGTCCCTTATGTTTACTTCAAAGCAGTCTTCAGCGAGAAAGCTGGAGCACTTGGAGAACACTATCCTTTCAGATGTCGAAATTAATCGACTAGTAAGTGATAGGGGACTTTGTTGACTTGACACAATCGATAACGGCTGGATCGCGCCCTGTACCTCAACCCTTCCTGAACACGAATTGCTCCGAAGGTAGGACTACCTTCACAGTTGAAAGCACCCTCGAGGTAATAAAATTTGTGAATATTTTTTAAGAGTGTGCTGTAACGCGATACCCGGTAGAGATTTGAATCGTTTACGCTGCCGCCGTTTTTTTCCATTAAATAAATCTCATCAGGACGACTACTTTTGATCTTGGAATATCCGCACCTCTTTCTCTGTCAATGACGAATTCATGTGAAGTTGCTCCAGAGTGAACGGTTGATGAATTACTACGTCTGGTACAGGGCGGTTTGCATCGAGCAAAAGTGCAGTAAAGTGCTGCTATGATAGACTTTTTGTCATTCTGGACATGCCTTTTGTTTATCAAAGCGGCACTTACTTTCCATAAGCAGTCTCTTAGTGGGTTGCCCTCTATCAGTTCTTGAGACTCTTCGATCAGCAGCTATGTGAGGATTGGGATGTAAAGCCCGTGGTTAATGCAGGAGTCCCAAAACTTCCCAGCTCTTTAGGTGGTAGACCTGTGTAAACTAGGGCCGCGCTCACCTTTATCAGTACTCCCTCTTAACTGCAGCTACCTTGACGGTGGCCTCCAAAAGGTGAATGCTCTGTCCAGCCTTAAAGGTTAATCTCAGCAGCTTTTAATTTGCGCGTTAATACACGCGAATATAGCTGCCTAGACAGATAAGTTGCCGGTTGCAGACACGGCGCGTGCCCAGGCACACACAGAGACGCCATCATCGACAGGTAGTTCCGTGCTGAAATATTAAAACCTCGCATTCCTAAAATTCCGCCGAAAAATAAAGGTTCTGGAGCAGCAGGTTGATAGTACTTCTGTTACGTAGGCGTACGTGAATCTACGTTCATTTGCACAATGCAGGTATCTGCTCTCCAAAAACTCAACACATTTTTGGTGGCGCCACAATCAGTACCACAGTTGAGGTCACCGCCGAATAGAATAGGCAGTAAAGGTATACCCACGCTAGACCCGCACTGACTATAATAGATTATATATATACAGAAGGTTGCCTGAGAGTCTTAGTCCTAAACTCACTAGCTCGCAGACTATTTTGAAATCAATACTTTAAACAATCTTTTTCAAGCAAACAATCTTTTTAATTAAACTGATTATAAGTGCTATAATATGAAGCAATAATAAGTGCTATAATATATAACCCAAATAAAACGATTAACAAATCAATTGAATAAGACTCCTCCTCGGGTGGAGGTTGAATAAGTGGTTTTACTCCAAAGGTCATAACCTTCACACCAGTTGAGCGTGCCTCTTAAAAAATCGTGTTTGTGAATAAGTACTGCAGACATTGCCTATTACCGAATTTCGTCTCAATCGCGTTTAGAGATTCCACAAAAGCCCAATGTCACACTGGATTGGGGTACTAGATCGAAACCGCTATTTCCAATCTACGATTTTTGCTCAGGCAGCCTGGGCTCTACGGAGAGGCCACTGGTAAGAACGCTGGCTGGCCACAAATTCGCACAAAAGTACAGAGAAGTTGCGCAAAAGCCGAGAATGCGTAGATGCTAGGTTTATGAACACAGAAAAACAAACCATTGGGTTTGGTGTCTATGGGGGGTTCCCAATGTCATAGTTGAGCCAAACATACCCTTTGGGTAGGAATTGCACGCGTGCAAAGTGCCACAAAGCTCGAAACTCGTGTTTGACAGAGGAACATTGATTGCCTATGAAAAAAACATAAAGGTATGAATGACTACAGAGCATAGCTATTGCAACCGACAACAATCGAAAAACACAAAACGACGACACGATACGAATCTTCGAGGACAGAAATCTGCAAGATTGTTGATCCGCACCAATGGGGGGGGGGGAGGAGAGAGACAGGGCGTAACATCGAGTGGACGGTACTGACGATAACGGAGATCACATCGTTTTGCTTTCGAACGCTTCGATCTCGTATACACGTGTGTCAAGTCGACCGCTCAGCAAACTGTCCAGCCCTCCATGCCTTCTGTTTGGCCCTCGACTCCATCTCGCGAGTCTCTGGACTCGAGGCAGTTTGCTGTCTTCACACGCATCGTTTCTCCGCTTAGTACCTATACTTTTCGGGCTGAACCTCAGCCAACATTTAACGTCCACGGGATTGCTTTGCGCAATGCTTCGTAGACGGACCCCCATAAATACAAATGTGGGGCAACGGTGGGGCTCGAACCCGCGCACCTGCTATGTGTCTTCATCTCCGGTCGCGAGGCGCAGGCGGAATGCACCCACCATGCCACCACCGGGCTGGAGTTCCGCTTAGTACCTAGAAAGCAGTGCCCCCCCCTCCCCCCCACACGTTGGTGTACCTGCTAATGCTACTTATTAGGAAAACCGCATGCAGGCCAGTGTCGATCGTAAGCCCCACGGATGATGTCGCCGCTGCTGCTGCTGCTGCCGGCGCCGCATCGCCATAGGTGATTATCACTTTCAGCCCCCGTTGTCATTGGCCGCCGAGGAACGGGGGATTTGCTTTTGGTTCATGCCAGACTGTGCCCGTGGTCACATCTGCAGCCGGCCGGCTGGCTGGCTCGTTAGTAACACCCAAGTAGTAATTATGTGGTCAATGTTGCCATCGATGCGAACGTGACCAGTTAGACACTCGGACAGTAAGTAGTAACACGCGCTCTGTCGTTCTCATAATTTAAGGCTTATCTATGTGTGCGTATATACAGAGAGAGAAACCATAGAGGACATAGTTTAATCCTGAGTATATATATATATATATATACGCTTTTGCAAGCTAATTGCAATGAGATTAGTTTGGAATTAAGGGAAATTTTCTAATATTTGTTTTTAAGTTTAATAATTATTTTTTTAAAATATATAGGTGCTAAATATAATACATTTCTGGACGTTAGAGCATATATATAGCCAGATTTTTCTTTGTGAAACGGGTTTTGGGGTTAGCCAATTCTTGTAGGAATAGAATAGTTCATATCTTAGAGGGACGACCTTGATGACACAGGAACTACAAATGTAATGGGGTTTACCTAGGACGAGAGCGTTTGAGGCCTATACTATGAAGTGGGCGGCAAAAATAAAGAAAATCGATTTAGGAGTATATACTACGGTAGCGATGACAAGCACGGCCTGGCGAGCAGCCGGATGTAAGAGCAGACATTTAACTACGACGTTTGCAACTCACGGGTTTCATTACCTGTTATGCAGCAGGGAAGAATTCCACGATCCTCAGGAGTGTTGCAGGTGCACGAGGAGCTCTGGCCAGTGCGATAGATACCACGCCGCAGCATGTCTAGTAGTTCACTCGATAGCTGAACTAGCAAAATGAGAGAAGACCCAATGATGTGATGGAAGCACTGGTTGTGTCTGATATATATGTTTATACTTTTCCCCAACCTGGGTGTTAATAAACCACATATATATATATATATATATATATATATATATATATATATTCGACTACGAGCGCACTTTAGAAGTGCTCTGGCAAAATACGCCAAGTAGAGAACGCACATAGTACTCAAACGTGTAAAATGTAATATACTAAGCATTTACAAAAACATAAATTATCTAACCAAAAACCAATCAATTCCAAAAGAGTACTGCCGTATCACTTAAATTAATTTGCAAATATGGAACGTGCGGCAATTGCTACGTCTTCACACATACATACTGTAATACATGTTATCAAACGTGTTGGGTTTGGCATCCTTGGACAACACTATACTCTGCGGCCATGGAGCAGCACACGCGACATTTGATAACCAGTTGGAAGTGTAAGCCTGAATGAGCTCACGTATTAGGCTGTACATATTAACCAAACGTGCGCTTTAACTAGGCTAGTGACTCCGATTGCCTCTATCAAAGGTCGAGCTTCGTGCAGCGACAAAGCTCGCGCTTCATTCGCTTGGTTCCGCTTTCAGTTTGCCCACAACTCCGTACTTAGTATTCCATCTGCGACACGTGATACGCCCGGCCACCTCCTATCAGGGCCACCTGATCCCATAGCAACTCATTAAGACTAGAATGTCAATGTTAGCAGAAGACACAGTCAAGCATGCAGTTCATTAGCTGCACGCCGAGACTAGATACTAACACATGTAGAGGGGATCTAACAGACTTTTTTTCTATACGGGAGGGGGGGCTTCGGGAATGCATGATACACATGCGCAGCCGGCCGAAAACAGCGACTAGGTAGTGGAGCTCACAAATCCACTAAACCCGGATTACACTCCACCGCCCACAGGCTCGAAATTGCTGCTGGATCTAACTGGCTAGGTATATCTGTATTTGCATACATTCAGAGGCGACTATTTACAGATACGGGTGTGTTTGTGGGTTGCATTGACGGAAGCATACGTCTACATATAAGCAGACAAGTGGACGTCAGACGTGCTAAATGCATACAGATCAGTGTATAAAGCTATTTCATTCTTTGATTTAATGTATTGTACAGTTTGTATGGTATGAGTAAGTGTGTACACGTACAAATTACATTAATAATATATTAAAATAGCTAGCTATGCAAATGATTCGGCACTCGAAGACTCATCGAAATGGTATGAAAAGGACGGCAGGTCTCATCAACTGCAGCAACGTTTCCGTCGGTTCGTGATAGTCCCGTGTGGCGGCAGAATTTATGATGAAACCCGTATAGACGGCAGCGGGTGATGAGATGACGTGTCTCTTGCAGCGGTCGTTTCCAATCATGCATAACCATTGGCGGTGATCCGTGGGATCTGGAGTCTACGTCGAGCAGCTAAGTTCAAAAATTGACCTGAACTGTTTTAAAACTGGAGTCACCGAACGCCTGAACCGCGTTACCAGGTTCTCTACTAGGAATTGTGCAGATATTATTAGATAAAACAGACGGTTTCTTGTATTTATTAGTAAGCCCAAAGCCAGCTTAAAAAATGCGAGGTTCACTTTGTCAAACTTCTCTAGTTGACATACAGTAAAGTTATTAGCAAGTCTAAAATAGTATATCCAATATACACTTGCTATATAAATAAAGTAAACGTTTCCACGAACGCAACTCCTATGGCGGCATGGTCTAGGGTGCTAGTGCGCTTGCCATAATGGTCATCTACCAAAGTATCGCCGGTTCAATCTCTGTTGCTAATCGATTTTTTTCATAGCGAGAATAGATAATAAACCATACCGTTAAGAATCAGCGACCATGCTGCTATAAGGACTCTTGGAGATCCCTGATGCCTCAGCATGTCCGCGTATGTTAAGCGCCCATTTTATAAAAGGTTTATATGTGTATCTAAGCATACATGTTACGAGAATAATAGATCCATCCATCCATATGAAGTACGTTCTACGACAGCCATATGATGAGCCTCCTAGCCATACAAGTAGTATGGATGAATGAATGCATTTGCTTAACATATCTAAATACGCATGCTATTATTCTAAAGCGCTTAAAGCGACATCACATGCGGACAAGTTGAAATACCTAGAATTTCGCACGATCGCTGACTCTCAACGGAACGGGTTATAACTTATTCTCAATGAGCATATTTTAGTTTTGAAAAAAAAAACGGAGAGAAACAGAACGGAGCTGATATTGTCATCCTGTGGGTAGCCCGTCGTCTGCATTATTGCATCGTACGCGTTCGCCGTTGAGAATAATATGATTTTGCTGGATGATACTGCCCATATTGAGAAGAAATTAAACCATCCATTGCTATCTTTATCACTAATTTGCAAAAGGTGACAGTGACCCAAACGCGCGCTTAGTATTCTAAGGAGAATTTAAAACCTCTTCCAACACAATATGCAAGTCATTTCCCAAATCCTCCTTCGGGTCTCATCTGACCTTAACTTGTCGACCCTCCGCCGATAGGAATGCTACTTCAGAGTTTTTGAAATGGCGAGCTGCGGCCCTGCGGATATCAACCGGCTAGCAAATACCTAGCACGGCATGTTCGTATCAGCAAGGCCAAACGTACTTAGTTCAACTCCAACCTTAGAGTGCTATATACATAGGACAGCGATCCTTGTCGCTTAGCAATCAAAGCTGCACAGGTCGCTCACTAGTCTTCCACCAATGGGCTTCCCTCATGCCGTCGCCTTTGCCTTTGTGTTAAGTTGACAAGCACACGAATATATAGAAGCGATTGACCTTGTTCTAGTTGTATTTTCGTTTTTTCTTGTACATAGTCTTCCGCCATTTTTTATTTGCCCATATACGCTAGAGCTACACAGTGACGACCACAGACGACCACCCGTTAGTGACGACCTCGTTCGACACGAGACAGGGAGACGATTTGAACGTGTCGTACATGTGGTGGCCGTTAGACGCGACATCGACGTCTCCGGTTCGCCGTCAGCTCTGGCCGATGGAACAATATAACGGGCTTTATAAGGCGGGCGAAATGGACGCGCCACGACTCAGTGCGTAGATCTAAAGAGCGAGTGCGCTGGGTACGGATATACAGTTGGGGTGTGTGGTTTTGTAGGTGTGTGTGGTTGTGGGTATGTGGGTGTATTTGGGTGTGGGTATGTGAGGATGTGGGTATGTTGGTGGGTATGTGGGGGTGTGGGTATGTTGGTGGTGTGTGAATATGTGGTTGTGTGAGTATGGTCGCGAGATAGTCTCGGTTTCGCGCGAGACCGGTGGGTGGGTACATTCGTGTAGGTTTGAAACGTTCATACAAGACAATTGTATTTTTAAAGACACAAAATATATACCTATATTCGTGTAGGTATGTTGGTGTGGGTGTATGGGCATGTTGGTGTAGGTGTATGGGTATGCTAACTTGGGTGTATGTTAATGTGGGTGTGGGTGTGTGGGTATATTGGTGTGGGTATGTTAATGTGGGTGTGGGTGTGGCTATGCTAATGTGGGTGTGTGGGTATATTGGTGTGGGTGTGTGGGTATATTGGTGTGGGTGCGTGGGTATGTTGGTGTAGGTGTGTGGGTGTGGGGGTATATGGATCGACGTGGGTGTAGGTGTGTGGGTATGTGGGCGTAGGTGTGTAGGTATGTGGGCGTAGGTGTGTGGGTATGTGGGCGTAGGTATGTGGGCGTAGGTATGTGGGCGTAGGTGTGTGGGTATGTGGGCGTAGGTGTGTGGGTATGCGGGCGTAGGTGTGTGGGTATGTGGGCGTAGGTGTGTGGGTATGTGGGCGTAGGTGTGTGGGTATGTGGGCGTAGGTGTGTGGGTATGTGGGCGTAAGTGTGTGGGTATGTGGGCGTATGTGTGTGGGTATGTGGGCGTAAGTGTGTGGATATGTGGGCGTAGACGTGTGGTTATGTGGGTATATGAGTGGGTGTGTGGGTGATTGGGCAAACAACGTCGTCGTCGGCACCCGTAGCAGACTCGTCGTGGTAGTCAGCCCAACACGCTGGCTCGTGTTCGTGGTTCGCCGATGAGACGTTCGCACGAAAAGTGAGCGTAACCCGAGACCACCACCACCCACCACTGCTGCCTAAACAGCAGCGCGATACTCATCCGATACCCCGATTGGAGCGCGAGACCGATCTCGACGGCGAATAATATCCGCGGACCTAGCGCCTTTTCTTGCATCTTTCTTTCTCGGTCTACCATTTCGCACGCGCTCTCTCACCCTCTGTTTCCCTCTGTTCTCTCTTATATATATATATATATATATATATATATACACATATATACGTATATATATTTCGGTCCACAACTGCGCTTTTTTCACTCTCTCTTAGTCCACGACTGCACTTCCCCTATCTATCTCTTTATCTCTCTCAGCCCACCATTGGGATATTTTCCTTTCTCTCTTGCGGTCCACTGCACCTTTTCTCCTTTGCAATGCTAATCGCAGCCATGCCGTACCAAACGAGAACAGGTGAAGTTCTTTCTGAAAGTTTTTTTTTCCTGATAAAATTGTAAATCCTCCATGCACGTGTGAGCGTAGTTTGTTTGGCTGTATGTATGAAGTGAGTGTGCGGATTGATTTCAAACTGTCTAACGAGGTCAGTTTCTCGGCACTTTCAGTGAAGCATCGAACCTATTATTTGTTGAGAGCTGTGAAGCGCTTTTTCTAAATGGATGTTTATTGGAAAAAAATATTTAAAAAAAACGAAGCGCTTATCTTGCGTGAGCGAGCAGCCTTTTGGTCAGATCCCGAAGGCTACCAGGGTATCCTGTAAAATAACCATTCCCATCAGTCGAATTAGACGGAATTAAATAGAGCTTTTCGTGCATTTAGATATAGACCGTGGTGGAAGCCTTCTTGCAGATCTTAACGATTCGACCGCCGCGAGGCGCACGTGAATCCGCCGCGCCACCGAGCCTGACTCCTGGTGGTTTACAAATGGTCTCTAGCATTCATAAATTTTGCCTTACTTTGCTAACGAAATGTATAAGCTTTTTCGCAGCATTCGATCATATAATTGTATATATAATTTCTTCACAAACTGTCCGCGTAGCACAAGAAGACATCGTTCGTGAGCCCATGTTTATTCCTAGAGTACGCTGCCGGACTGAGCCAACGCTAGAGACGGTCATAGCGAAGCGCCTATTTTATGCCGATCATCTTCTACTTATGGCTACTTCCAGACCCCATTTTAGCAGCAAATGAAACCGGAAAACCAACAAGTAGAGCTAACATAAAAAAGTTACGCCTAACTATTGCAGAAACAATAGTTGTATGCTTCATTCGTGAAGGACTGTCTGCGGCCAGCGACAGGCGCATGAATATAGGTATTAGAAGAGTACAATTAGTCAGCCACCGTACATATCTAAGCGTAACATTGACACCGCGCTGCTATTACTGCCTGGAGATCTCATGAAATTAGGTTTGCAAACTGCTATGACCATTTTAGACTACAGGTAGAGCTAACTATCTCCGGATGCCTCCGGATGCCTACCCCGCATCTGACGCTACAAAGCATGAACAAATTTGACAAAGTAAAGGGATTGTACATAGAGAGAGCGGCAAGAGTCACCTGTGAGTTAGTTTCGAACTTTGCACTGATGACAAGGTTATTGTAAGCATTTTCGTTTTACGAGTACACAATTTCACCATGGCTAACTCTCAGAGAGTTCGTGTTCAATTATGTGTACTACAAAATCGACGCCCCTGAAATTTTCGTAGGGTTTATTGAAGACCAGATGCTCGCCACTAGGCCCGCTGCCACCGACAAGCTGAAGGCGAGAGATTTTGAAAATAACGCCCACGTTATGCCAACAGGTCTTAAAAATAGTGTATCTCGTATAGACAATGCCGGAACGTCTTGGAGAGGCCATTTTTCTGACACCAGTCTTCAGACATGCGCGGTATTTTTTAATACAACTCGATTTTTGATCGTACCTTATCATTTGTGTCTATCTAGAGTGACTCAGACACTAATCAAGTAACTGTTACCGCACCCCACACAATATACCCCCAACACCCGATATCGGTTGTGAAAAGCTTCGATCACACTGGCACTGCACTGTGCGGCGAGCACACCGCTCTAAGAGATCTAATACATGACGGTTGCATTTCAGGGGACGGTTATATGGCAATACAACGTTTACAGGGAGAAATGCAACATTAGCTTTATTTTTAAGAGTTATACCAATGCACCGGTTTTCAAAATAGACTAATGAAAGGTTGCTGTGCAAACAAATCGTTCACTGCTTTGCAAGATAGCTTGGTATGGGTTTCCAGCATATATGCCTAAGGGGCTACTGCGTTGACATGGATAAATTGTAAACATTGTGACGGAAAATGAGTAAATGCCACCAGATATCATTTGTTGGGACTGTATGTATATTTGTGTGACTATTCGCTGTGGACCTTGCGTTTGTGCCTATGCTAGCTTTAGCATGCATAGGCAGAAAAGACTTCCCGTTACAGTTATGCGTGATATCATGTTGTACCTGTAGACATTGTAGCGGTTGGATTGAAAATATTTAGAGATAGCTCAATAGTTTCCTTGATGCATTTTGTACTACACAATTTGTTGCTTTTGTGTTGCACCGTGTTTCCTGTATCCTGTGTATAGTCTGAGACAGACCTATCTTTCTGTCAACAGCAGGCCGCCTCCGTCTATATGTGTACCACTTGATTTTCTATCTTATTGAAGAATAAATATCTATAGAGATTTATTCTTATGCTTTTTGTCGACTCTCTTTTGGCTTCCTGTAAAACAAGAGTTTTTTTGTTGTTGTTGTTCGATAGACAGTGTATAAGCATCATTACTAAATATATAGCGTTTCAGCCGAATAAATCCTTGAGGGCCTGACGCTTATCGATTACTTCTTAGTTAGTTGCGTCTCTAAAGACATGTCGATTGCTGCAACTATTTTTCATAATAAATATGTTCTGCAATTTTGTCAGTTGGTTCTCGGCGAACTACTATTTGCTGAGGTACAGGTATCTTGCGTAGGTTCGGCAAATTCGGAGTTTGTACCACTTCAACCATGCGGTTCGTCTTCATTTATAAAGCGCATCAATTTGTGCTGTAACACCTGTTTACCATATACGGAAATTCTATCCCCGAATCGTCTAGGTATTTTTGTTCCACCAATATGCGAATACATTTGTTGTGCTTCTTCAGAGTATAGAATTGTTTCATTGTTTTATTCGCAACTCGATTATTGTTTGTTTCATAGTTATATTTGCAGAGTAGCTGCTTTGCACTTTTCTGTGAGCTGAGGTCATTCGAAGATGTATTATTTCAAACACTGGATTTACTGGCTGGTGTGGTATTATCTTTTTGGGTGGGAGTCGCTGTGAACTATGGTTCAAGGCACGATTGGCATGATGTTGATCTTATTACCTTGTGCGTTGACTGACCCTTAAAACGTTCGCTAGGCATTACAGGGCTTGCTTTTCCTTCATACAAAATTTTACCGCACCTACCTTGTGATCCTGACCTTTAGCCTTTAGATTGTCATCTGTTTCGCTTACTCCAAAGTTTGCTGACAAAAGAAATTGTATAATGTTTGAGTGGGTACACAAAATATACAATTTGATTTTTTTAGTCGAATGAGCAAACAACTCACCCTCGACAAAGTACAATGCAAGGGCGTTCACTCTCTACTAGGTAAAAGGTAATTGTACTACAAGTGATGTAAATTCCATTGACATATCATATATGCATAATTATATCAGTTCGTAAGCATCACTCTATTCAGAGGACCGATGAAGTATCAAAGTCGGAGGAAATTTCTAGGAGTGCATTCAGGAAGATTGACAACCGGCCGAGCCCGGTAAGAACTTCCTGAATCGTAAAACGTGTCAAAAAGCTGATTTCTGGGAATCCCGAAACTTCGCTGAGGAAGTTTCGGGATCTACTAGGCGTGAGTGCCGGCACAATGCAATGTCGGACTGCAAACGAAGATTGGCACGACGTTTCGTATGCACATGCGCTGTCTGACGAGGGCAAATCCACCAGAGTGGCTTTCTCTGAGGTGCTCCTGTGTCGCTCAAGCATGAGGCTGTCGAGCGTCTCTGGGTTTTATCAACTAAAACTTTTTTAACGGCTGACGCTACATTGAAAAAGGGAAATGACCGGTTGCTCGCCCACAGTCCTGAGCAGGTGTCTGTGACAGGAACGACTTAGTTCCCGACCAAAGTGCAGGTGTTAAGTATGGTGTCGAGCGAGGGGGACCTCGTTATACCTCCACACTTCTTTGCAAGGGGTGAAATGATCATAACGGAAATCTAGCAACGAGTTCTGTTGACTGTTGTGAAGCCGCGGGCTGACCCCGTGTCGAATAGAAGGTCGTACGTATTTGAGTAAAACGACACGCCCGTTCACACGAACCATTTGGTGCAAAACTTTGGTTACACGACAATTTGGACATGTCCAAATTGTGGCCGAAGCACTTTTGGCAAACAGTCGAGATTTAAATTATTCGGATTTTTTGTTTGGGACGTAGTTGAACGAGGCTCTAGCAAGTCTCCATGCTCCAACACTTCATGAGTGCGCACCACTATTTAGTCGTAATTTGAGAAACAATGCCGACACAAAGAAAAATTTCTGCAATTCCCGCAATTTTTCCGGAATTTCCGCAATTTGGTTCACTAACCACCGCTTCAAGCCGAGGTCGAAACGACGAGGGCCGAAAGTCGAACGGGCCTGGGCAAGGCTTCGGCCTCGGCTTGAAGCTGTGGTTAGTGAACCAAATTGCGAAATAAAAAATAAAAAACGTGCAAAGAGTTGCTGAACACAGAGAGTTCAAATCAATATCATAGGTTCCCTAATAGCAAAACTAAGACGATTTTACCAGAATTCGTTTCGACTTTGCTGGCAGTGTACAGCTAATAAGCCACCAACGCCTTGGCAATTGACTGTTTTGCTTTTCTGGCAAACTGAAATTTTCAGAAATCATATACATTTGTACCTACCATAATTTAATATACGATTATTTATATTCGCGTGTGTAAGAATACTGAATTCTGGCCGTGTTATAAGCAATAAATGTCGCAGGCTTTATGAAGTAAGTATAATTCGAGTGCCTTGACGCCATCGTGAGGTTGTATTGCGATATTGCAGCCAAATGACCAAACAGAACCAACATAGCAAGCGGAGTACAAATAATGTCGTTAGTCGATTTAACATCTCATCAAAGCGGTACGGCTATATCGTGTGTTCACGTTCAGTAGCCAACTCTGGCTTTAGATTAAGTCAATGGCTTGGCTGAAGCATTTGTGTCTCGCTCTCACATGCTATTACAACCTTGTAAACTCACACATTGAACAGAAACTAGAGCGGCCATGACAAATGACAAATTAAAGCATTGCCGTCTAAAATCAACATTCCGTAATGCGCATAGAAGCTTAGATATCTCACTTTGCTAGACGTTAGTAGCATAACCGAATATGCACTGATACTAGACCAAATCTAGAATATTATGTCTTATGAAGAAGGGTAAAATACCGTTGACTACTAGTAGGGAATAAAAAGGGTCCCACTTCCCATCTCAAGCAGTGCAGGACTCGATCCCAGCGGACTAGAACTGTACTATGGGCCATCAAGAAAAGTAACAAGTGCCGCGCGGACCGCTTGGCCGGGGTCACTCACGAGTTCCCTTAACGTTCGGCGCGTAGTATCATCTCAACACATATTACTATAAAGTCGCCTGATCTACTGGTACAGCAGGCGGGAAACTATCTTTCCTGAGCCTGTGCAAAGCTTTTCTCTCGATCAGTACCACGGATCACGTATCTGTTAACACTACGAAGTTCGGCCGTAGTAGAAATCCCGCTTGAGTAGTCTATTGGGGTTGTGATATTCTAGATGATTGCTCCAAACTCTGCCCCTTTTCAAATACCAGCTGTCAGAGGCCTAAGCCGTGGGCCGTCCGTTGACGAAGCTACCCCACTCTATGCCCTTGCAGGTGGCCATCGATATTACGTTGAGAGAGCAAAAACTTGCAATCAATGCAAAGCAACAGCTGTTGACAATCTTAAGCGTTCTAACTAACTAACTAATAGTATTTATTTGACATTACATTAATAATCTACAATGCCAAATCACATTGTTTCAAGAGCTGTAGCACGCATCGAGCGCCCTATTTGGTAGTTGAACAGTCATCTCCTTTACGTGGAAGTAAAAGCATTTCTGTATTATATAATATTCAGTGTTCAAGCACCTCAAGTTTGACCCAACGCGCCGCGACTAGAGCCTGGACATACCTGGGCTACCGCTAAGGACCGGTGGTGCATTGTCAGAGCTCTCAGATGATTCTGAACATGCCTAAGACTCTAAACGAGCTTGCCACACAAGCTAAGACGTGTGTAGTAATCATCGGCCCAAGCGGCCTTAGCGACCGGTATGCCGGCATTCCCATCCCCCAATGGGTCATTTGAGCATACACTTCTAGCAGCAGGAAGCGTACTAAATAATTCATGAGCGCAGACTGCTGCATTTCCCATGCTCGTACGTTCAGACACATATACATTTCTATGTACATGGGTTTGTATAAACGTGTGCATGACGTATTACATATATATATATATATATATATATATATAGCGTATCAGCCTCTGTATATATGTTTAAACACCTAGGTGCGCTAATGTGTGCGCGGCGGGTAAGTGTTCATATGTCTGTCTGAACTCAAGCAACTAGTGGATATCATATACGACCGTCAAGGGAATACGCGGCTTTAAAGAAGAAAGCATCGTCGAGAAGCCGCAGTTGAATTGTTGGTAGTAGCAGCGAAGAAGCTCCGAGTGGGGTCGGTAGAACCCGGTGGTTCATCTAAGGTAACACAGCCTTGGATCCTCATAACGACTTCCGGGGGCGTCGCATCCGGAAAGTCGGGGGTGGGGCTGAGAGTGTGTCGTCCATCAAGGGCCAGCTGATGGGGCGAAGTGAGGAACACGCAATCGTAGCCTGGGCCACTTCAAGGATGCTTCGCCAATGCTAGCCATTTGGCGCTGTTGGACCGCTAAGCACACGCAGAACGCCGTTGTCCGGTTAGGGTCGCTGTCGCCTTTGAATATCAGTGCCCGAGAGGTCGTTCTAATCATACATGCGTAAAAAGCTACTATCAAGTTTGCTATATTATTATTATTATTATTATTATTAACCTAAGAAGCCCAGCAACTGGATTTAAAGCGTAAAGGTTTGTTGGCTTGGGCCAAATAGAAGCATGCAAATCTAAATTGTGCACAATTATTACCCGCTTAGTAGCAACAATACGGAACAAGGCATATATGACCGAGATGCATTGTAGCACATACTCCTCTATTTATTAATTTTCATGAGTATATATATATATATATATATATATATATACTCAGAACTTACTGAACTCATGTTGAGACGTAAACAATTGTCCGCAAGTAAATGTGATGATAACCTGGTGTCTACCACCTAGACAAGGTGCGAAGCCGCCGCAGCATGCCCCGTTGTCAATACATCGAATGACATTTTTCTTTGCTAAAAAATTTACCAGCACGTCGATCATCCGTGACTAATCTCCACATTTGCATTTACATAAGACATTTACGTACTTTATTAATAACTTGTTTGGTTATCTTAGTTAGGCCTCCTAAGGCCGCGAAGGCAACAGATCGAAGGTATATATAGTCTCCAATAAACGCAGATTTCGAAAATATATTTTCCTCTGCCTACAGAACTGCGCACAGACAGGCATGCTTGAGGAAAAAAGATAGCCACAATATCTATGGGCACAAGCCATGTATCATTTAGAGTAGCGTATTTTGCACTATGGTCTAAGCTGCGGATACAGAATAAGCCATGGTAATCTAAAAGGGAGACTTCCTCGCCGCAGCTGCATTCATGTTCCTTGACTCTCACTAGTCAAGCCCAAAAGCAAAGATCGATACAGATCATAACGACAAAGTCTCTTGCAGCTTTTGCCTCTAAGGAGGTTCCAAATAGCGCACTTGATAGAGCAGGGTGTTCGGGTGCATGCTAAGAACGTTGCTTGTAATCTTCTAGCACAGTGCGTCATTGTTCGACAGCCGACGAATGTAGTATCATTGACGCTATTTCCTAGGCGCTGGGCATTAAAGCGACCACCGCGGAGCCCGCGACCGAGGCAGCGTTTGAACTGCCTAGGCTCCTTTTGACTCGGGTGGGAAGGATTACCTGACAGCTAGCTGCCTTCGATAGACTTAAAATAAGCAAGCAGTGTATGGACTTCAACGAATGAGTGTTAAACTGTTTCACAAAATGAGTATTTTCTGTCATTCGTGCGGCCGAGAAGCAGAATTTTAAAAGAAACAAACGCATAGGAGACACAGGCAACGTGAAGATGATTTTAGCTTCTGCCAACCAGATATCTGAACTTCGTTCCCGTCATCAAGAAATGGCACGCCTAGTAGTGCAAGGTTAATCTCTTTCTTGTCAGTGCCTGTTTTGGCAGAAATAAAATGAGTGGCCGGCATTGTTCCAACCTGTAGAGCAGGCCAGTCAGGTACGCCCTTGACACGCCTTGACAAGCCAGACCAGTCGATTGGCCGCCTGAAAATGCCAGATGCATGCGGCTTATGTGCTGGTTAAAGCCGGCTTTATGAAAGATCACGAACGAGCATAGGGTGCAGCGAAACACCACATCCTTGGTCTGAGCAATGTCTGGGACGCTAATGTACCGAAGCTGCTAACGTTTATTTCTTCGCTTTGTGCTTTCCTCCTATATGGCTGGACAGTTTTTTCTTGGGGGGCGTTCAGTGCTCTCAACATGGGTATTGGTGGGGGATTAAGGAGAAGGCTGACATGCATAGTCAGTTCGATGCTTACCTGGAATGTGCGCTCTTTCCGCAAAAATGGGGATGACGCGGTCCATCTGCGTCATAGCTCCAAACGAGGGTCAAGATATCGCGCCCGGACCGTCTCTGTGATATCGACGGCTTTCAGGGATTAAATGACAGTGGGCTCGGGAGTGGAGGATAAACTCCGTAGACGGTTCCCTTTGTGACGATCCACAGTTTTGCCTCGCAGTAAGTAGCCGGTGCTCCTGCGCGTGTTTCTCGCGTCCTTCTCGTTGGCTACAACTAATAGCAATGCGGATTTTGCCATCGAAATCGGTCGCCCTAGACTTCAGTTTGAAGCGAGCTCCCTTTCTTTGTGGCCTTATGAAATGGCCTTTCTTGTTCTTTTCTTCTAAGCTCATCTTGTCACCTCTGTTGTCTTCGATGTCCTAGTCCTTAATGTTGCGTCTGCAGCCAAGGTGCTTCCTGTCCGGTTGGGTTCTCTCGCACGATGGTTGTAACGTCATGAATATATCTCTTTTGAATTTAAGCACCGGGCTACGTGCGCCGTTCCGCGACCACACCAGTGTGTGCGCCGTGTTGCTGGCACCAATTTTGTTTTTCTTCATCACATTTCATCACCAGTACGAATTCAAAAAGTTCTGGCCAAAATATAATATATTAAAATAATAAATAAAAAAAATAAAAAAAATGTAAAACGAAGCCTCGCACCTGGCTGCCTTGGTCGAAAGTCTAAGGCACAGCCAGAAAGCTGCGACGACTTGGAGGTTTCCGTCAATCCATACGCTATTGCCTCTTCGACTATGATGATGCGATGGCGCTTGCAAGTTGAATACGAGCAGCCGGAAGCCCCAAGAGCGATTCCATTCTTTAGAGTCATAACCACAGTAGAACACGAATTTAATTTTTTTTAAATAGTGATATTAATGGAAGCCACCAAAGGCCATGTCGCAAGCGGTTGCGACGACACGTACTAGTAATAGCGACGCAGTGAAATAGTGATAATTATAATAATTATCACCGGTATGATCTGTGCAAACGCCTGGTAGTCTCAACAACATGCTGTCTTTGTCAGAAGAATAAAAACGGACAGCATTTATGGGGCATAAGACGAAACGTTCGGTTGCGAACAAGCACGTCGGCTGTCAAGTATCCGCATTATTCCTCGTGTTAGTATGTAGTATTAGTTGCCGTGGAAGCAGCAGTGCGATCGTTTCGATCGTAGTAATGGTAGTAGTGGGGGCAAGAGTTGTGCGGGTGGAATGTTTCCACGTGTTCGTAGACGCGTGTCGGGGCGCAAAGTGGGTGCCCGAGCAGCCCGAATAGCTAGGAAATCGCGGATCACGCCTGCCATCTATCGGTTGAGGGTAGCGGAGGAGGAAAAGGTCAACGAAAGAGTACACAACCAAGCGAAGAAAGGGGGAGAAGAAGGAAACCATACTCTATGGTAGTACCCCCCTCCTGCTTCCCAGGGGCGCCAAGCAGGAACTTCTCCTCCTCGTCGCCCTGGGACGGGCATGGCCGGAGCAAACAAGCCTATTCAATTCATCACTTTCGGTCGTTGTCGCGCCCCGTTAACATGGCCGTTGTCAAACAGAAACCGTTGTTAGTACGTAGAAGGAGGGGCCGGCGCGTACGAGATGCGAGAGGCAATGCGTGCCAAGCTAGGGATAAGTACTTACGCCCGACGAAAGCGCCCAAATGTGTTTAGCAAGCAGCAATGCCGTCGATGAAGGTGGTGATCATGATGATGATGATGATGATGGTGATGATCACCACCATCATCATCATCATCCCCATGGCGGACATGATGGTGGCGAATAGGATGACGGCGATGATTCCATGAACACCACCACCCCCACCATCCTTGAGCGACGGCAGACGGCCCATGCCGAGTATGCGCGTTGGCGCGTGATGCTATGCGTGCTAGCCGCGCTCGGAAATGCGAGGGCATTGCCGGCCTGCTCGACATAGCCGGGCGTCGGGAGGTCGGGCTGTGCGCTCGCTCGCTCGCCCGCCCGCCCGCTCACTCGCGCGAAAGGACGATCACGAGCAGGAAGTGAGGCAGATCGAGGAGGAACAACGAGTACAGCATGAAAAAGGACAACGGACGGGCGTCCGACGTGGCTGTCTGCGATGATTTTTGTCTGCTTTTCGCGTGCCCGTATCTATCACCATCATCAGGCTTGTCTAGCTAAAACTAGACGCATTCGTATTTGACTACATGCATGCCTGCGTATAGTAGTCGGCACGAATATATACATATATATATATATATATATATATATATATATATATATATATATATATATATATATATATACGCGTCTATTTGTATCTATATACATGGGAACACAAAGTGCATATGCAATATATATATATATATATATATATATATATGAAGCAGCTGTTCGCAGCTACTGTGTCGACGTGTTTTTTTGGTGCGCTCCGTGATATTATAGTTTTATGGGTGTTCCGTGGCGTTTATGTGGTTATTGTCATTCGTGATGCCGGATGTAGTGCACTTCCTAGGCCTCTGCGGACCCCAGTTCTTAGAGTTCTAGAAAACCGGCCCTGCTACCGGATGTATAGCCGGATGTTACACACCGTTCTACTAAAATATTAAAAATTAATGTGACACAGCAGTACAATGTCGTTGTGTTTTTGTGGTGGCTGCTAGAACTTTTAAGAGCATAGCAGTATTATTGTACCTCGATATTCTATTGCCACCAGAAGATCATGCAGATAGAAAGAGAGTTGATCTTTAAAGCAAGCTATGCGGTCTGCCAGCACAGTCGCACGAAGCGATGCAAGCCACTCCAGGAACACCTGACGGCCGCCGCAGAAGGCTAAAAGCGCGTGCTTCTATTTGGAGACACATCTGTCAAGAAGGTGCCACTTCCCTTCCTTCGTGCTGAGCTACCTAACAGTCATCAGCTTGCCGTCTTGAGTTTTTATAAAAAACAGGGCTTAAAATAATTTCTATGGCTCAGTAAAATATTGAAGGACACGCGGACACTAGATTTGGTATGTAGCTTCATTTTGGCCCGGGCGGCGCAGTTTAGCAAGCAGGAACTTCTGTCAGGCATCGCCATTCTCTGCAGACCGCCAGGGACAGGGACATTAAACAACCAGTACTTTGATGATTCAACCAGAGATCCCACGGCTCTGTCAGTTTTCAGAAAAGGCGATCTGGGAGCTCTGCGATCTCAAAACGTAGATGAGGGGCCGACCTCACGGTCGAGGCGGCTTGAAGGACAACAACTAGTTGCGTAGTCGAAACCACCGTTGATTTGGCGGCTGAGGGCATCTCAGCCTGGTGTATCGAGGTTATTCGACATGGGTCGCCTTCGCAATGCTTGCCTATCAACCAGTGTCTAGCTTCCAGTCTGCCCTTATCTCATCTGCTTTTCCGATACGAACATTGACACATCGATCTCCAGTATGCTTCGATACTGATTGCTTCCTGGCGGACTGAGTGGTCATCTAGCTTTTCATTACATTACACGAGAACGACGTCATGAACCGTATTGCATCTACGCAAAGTCTATTGGCGGCTTCTTAATGTCAAAAAGCTTGCCCTTGAAAAAGAAGGAACGGGCTCTAGTGCAAATGGCACACGAAACGCCGCACGTATCAAGAGAACTGGCAACTTTAAGAGCTGTGCTGTACCTTCAGATGAGCTATGTAGTAGCTTCGATAGAAAGTTTATCGGCACTTGATTAATACCCCACACTATCCTTAGTTCTTTTGTTTCTTCCAATCCCTGGGGAAAGGAGCTTGCGCTGCGCTTGGAGACCTCTATTTCCTACGAGGAGCTCTAGCTCGCAATTGCCCGACTTAAAAACAAAACCGTTTGGCTTAGATCTCATCAAGCGTAAACATCTCAAGACTATTTTTCTCATGTCACTGTGGACTACCTTGCTTTGCAAAAGAAACAGCTCTCCCACTCGGTACGCCATCCTAGAGATCATTTGCGAAGCGGAGCCAGATGTACAAATTGTTATCTAGTATGTTCACGCACCAGCATTCCTTCTACCTAGAGGTCAAGGGCTCGACTCCCCAGGAACAAGACGGGGTTCGACCAGAAACTCGATGACGATAGCTTAGTCTTCAAGACAAATGCGATCAAGTTTTGAGCGGGAGGGTGACTTGCCTTCACGATCGGCTTCGACTCCGGGACTCCCCCATAGAGGACGTGAGCCGAGTCTGCTATCTGAGCATTGACTTTACGGTCGCCTTCATATTGCCAAACACATGGCTAAAGTATTTTGTTTGTGTCACTTATCCCAAATCCCAGATGTTTTCCCTGGTGACCGCATGAGGTCTGTTTAAGATCAAGGAAACCTACGTCGCTTCATACGGCATCTCCCTGGTTTGGGACGACTTGAAAATCGGACAGCTCGAATATCTCGATAAAGTCAAAGCAACCTTTCATGCGCGCGACTGTCTGGTCTCTGAACTTTCGGGCGCCCTACCATCTCTAAAAGACCCAGTAGCGCGTTTTCCACTGCCCATCACACCCGCTTTCGGGATGCACTTCTCCAAAAAGATGGGACGAGAAGTTCGTGTGCATATGCTCAAATGCTACTGGGTATACGACTCTGTTGTACTTATCGGACTACTATATGCATCCCATGGGCCTTGCGGTCAAGAAACTGAATAGTACAAAAAGGCCGGTCTCAGAGGTTAAGAAAGAGGAAGACAAAGTAGAAAGTCTCCAGCGAGAGCGGGAGTCTAAACCGGAAGAATAAACGCGGTCGACAATACTGACAAAAGATCCCAATGATGACAGAAGACCTACTTTAAAAAACTTGATTGACCTACTTTAAAAAACTTGATTGACCTACTTTAAAAATCTAATTTAGAAAACGTATTGAAGAGACCAGCTATCACCTCACACTGCTGCTTAGCGCTAACGGGTGACTCCAGGAGTAACTATGCAGCATAGGCAGGGCAACGTTCTCGGGGGGTCAGGTAAGTACAGACGGAATAGACTATACCGAAGGACATACAGTGTTTGGCTGCGTGTATTTTAAAACAGGCGACGGCACTCATACAAAGCGTAAAACAATTTAGCGCAAAACACACTCGTGGAAACGATGCTAATTGGCTGAAGGTAATACATAACGCTAGGGCAGCCGAACGAGACAGGCGGTTACTGCAATCCCTATAACGAACAAAAGAGCCAGAAAGCGAACGTACGCTCATCAACATTTTTAATCGTCGCTCAAACATAGCTGACCTCTAGGTTTAGACAAATCTGTATCATATGCCAGATGCGTAAGCTGATGATATTGCTGAAGATATTTTGGACATCAACATCAAAAATACAAACGAAAACCGTCGGATTTAAAGAACCACCCATAGTTGAAGCTCCCCTCATAGGGAAAAGTACATTAGACATATAATCTATGACACAGCTTCTAGTAATTATTTCCACATCTACGCATTGCGGAATGCGTGGGCCGCGCTGCGCTGAACAGTTAGAGTGAACACTGTAGAACGGGGCCACACAATGCATTTTTCGCTATTAACCAGCTATGCAGAGTTTAGTTTTGGTGTTAGATGAGTTAACTACTTGAAACATTGTTAACGTCGTTGTTAGGCGCGGTGAGATCCGCAGACTCTTCCAGAATAAAACAGGAATCAATTTCTTCACTTTTAGCTTAAGCTACACCACATATAGTGCTAATTAGCCATATCGTTGAAACACCTGCGAACTCGCTTGAGGTACATACGCAAACTGATGTATATATATATATATATATATATATATATATATATCTTTGTTCGTTTTCATGTTAGGATTTTGATGACCAAAATCGGATTTGCTATTTATGTCTGTATATATTTTAAGGTCAGGTGCAAAAATTGCTATGACCATACTTGTTATTTAATACTTGTTGTATCAAAGTGGACATACTGTGGGCACCTTTTTATAGAAAACCAAAAAAAGAACTCTTTCAGCGAGTACAGGACAAATTTGTCAAACGAGTCGCATGGCGTTGCAATGTACGACGTAAGAGCCTCGTACTCCCAAACGTGAGCGAGTACCAAATGCGAGTTGACGTGAGACTTTTTAAACAACTAATCCGGAGTAATAACTTTAGTGTTTTTTTCACGATACGTCCAAATAATCTTCGCAGTGGTGTGTCAATTACTCCACCAAAAGTTGCCAATGTCGAAGTGGTTAATAACGCGTCCGCATGGAGAGTGTCGCAACCTATGAGTGTAAAGACTACAATGTGATTTCAACACCCCTTTTTCAATAAAGAAGACTTTGTATTGTAGCGCTATATGTAGATTGGAATAATCAATATATATATATATATATATATATATATATATTGATTATTCCAATCTACATATAGCGCTACAATACAAAGTCTTCTTTATTGAAAAAGGGGTGTCGCAACCTATGAGTGTAAAGACTACAATGTGATTTCAACACCCCTTTTTCAATAAAGAAGACTTTGTATTGTAGCACTATATGTAGATTGGAATAATCAATATATATATATATATATATATATATATATATATATATATTATGGTGATTGGCCGTTGGGATTTCGTTTGATCGCTTTTCCCGTGCAACGTATCGGCGTGATTTTGAAAAATTTAGAAAAAAAGAGTTTCGAGTGGTTATCAAGCTTTTTTATTTTAAAAGTTGGAATGCGACCCAAGTGAAAACTGAGTTAGACGAGGTGTACGGTGACTCTGCGCCATATTTTGCCACTGTTTCCAACTGGATTAATGAGTTAAAAAGAGGTCGCAGGAGCACCGAGGATGAACTACGTTCAGGACGCCCAAAAACGGCAACTGATGAGGAAAACTTGGAAAAAGTGCGGAAAATCGTTGCCGCAGATAGGCGAGTGAATGTTATCGGATGGCTTGGGGATCAGTTTGGGTAGTGTGCATTTCATCCTGCACGAGAACTTGAAGATGAAAAAACTCAGAGCAAAATGAGTGCCGCATTTGCTCAACCAAGGCCTCAACCTTTCTATTCACCAGACCTGGCCCCCTCTGATTATTTCCTCTTCAGACATTTGAAGAATCGTCTCGGTGGAAAGCGTTTTTTCCAGCAATGAAGAGGTTACAACTGCTGTCAATGCCTATTTTCAGTCTAAAAATGCAGAATTTTACTCAAGAGGTATAAATGCTCTGAAATCTCGGTGGGAAAAGTGTATTGAGCTTCTCGAGGAGTATATCAAATAAGAAAAAATTAAAAACAAGATTTGGAAAATTCTTGGTTTTCATTTTAAAAACTTGTGGAACTACCTGTATATATATATATATATATATATATATATATATATATATATATATATATATATATATATATATATTACAAGCTACATATAGCGCTTCAATATATTTGTTATATGACTCGAGCATTATGGGATGTACACCGCAGGCATTGTAGAAGGAAGGTAATTGCCTTCAGGCAGTTTTGTTTAATATGAATTTGACAAAGCGGTTGCTAGCTCTTCTTCGCCGTCGACGTCATCCATAGGCGTAAGTGACTAAACCATTAGTTGCAGAAACATTCTTTAGAATGCGGAAAATCGCAGCAAATAGCAGAAGTGTCAACTGGCCGGCTGAGTTGGGTCATCAAAATGATTCGTCCGCGTTCTTCGTTGAGACTGACTGCTGTGATGGCGAACCTTTGCCATTGGTGGACAAGCATGACTCTGAACGTCGACGAAGACGTCGTAGCTGGAGGCAGAGGCGGCGACTGATGTCGATGCTGCTACCAATTTTAGCTGCGGCTGCCACCACGCGATACGTTTGAATGCCACCCGATTATCCTCAGACGTGCAGACGCAGACTGCTAAATATCATCAGTCAGTCAGCAGGCGTTTCTAGCCTCTGTCGCTGCCATTGTTCCGACAGAGCCGCGTTCCTGCATGCATGACTTGCGCAGGATAAATGGTATGGTATTTGAATACAGTTCCTCCTATATCGTGCCTAGAACAGCCCGATCTCTCTCTCTCTCCGATCTGGGATCCTCGGACGAAGCTCGTAGCTCGGCTAACAAACGCCCTTTACCCGTAGCATCTTTGGTCCGATCATCAGTAGGACGTATCGTTGGAGCTCTGAATCTCCCTAGATTGCGACAAAGGAGTCTACGCGACAGCAAATTAAATTGCTAGCTGTTAGTAAAGACGGCTAGGCTGACGGTTTCTTGAATTCTATGAGCTAAGCCGTAGAATGATTTGTTTCCAAGCTAGATTTCCGTTGTTCGTTCCCTGGCTTGCAGTACTTTGGGGTTAATTCGGTCGTTTGGTTGTGCTAGTATTTTGGGTTACCTTGCAGTATTGCTCTTGCGTCAGCTTGATTTAAATCTGCTGCACATGTCGTCAGTGACAGCTCTAACAAGATGATGCGTTTTTGTATCAACTTGCAGCTCGATTGTGTGTGTTTGTGTCCACAAGTACCACGTTTTGCCTGTCGTGAGAGAGTAGTTATACAAAGAATAAAAATGTTCCCTTTAACTACGTGACCAGGCTGACAGAGGCGAAGGTCCCCTAGTTGTATAATTAGCATGGTCTACAAATTATGGATATAATTAATTTCTTTAAGTATGTAGTCTATTGTACGACGTGTATTGTGTATCACGCACGCATTTTACTGGAAAAAAAAATAGTTTTTAATTTGGTAAATAAAAACAGAATATATATATAGAGAGAGATAGATAGAAAGTGCGGGAGAGAGAGATATTTTATATTGTTACTAAAATGTTATATATACCTTATTATACCATAATTTATATTATTTGTGAGTATGTAAGTATATATGAATACACGTTGACCGGTTGGTTAGATATTACCTCGTAAAATATACGATTGCGAGAGACTAAATTGTTCCACAGAGTGAACATACCGAACGGTTCGTATTTAATGTTGATTAGCAAGAATTGTGCGTTATTAGTTAAATATGCGTTCTTGTGTTAGCGAAGCTTCATCTGTAAAGCACACGTTCAAAGAACTCTACCTGTTTTTTTGGCAGAAATCAACAAGAGCCGTCAATGCGTGTTTAGTAATGAGAAGGCTGGAAAGCCTAAACTCACTGAAACCGGTACGGATGTAGTCATTCCAACATTCTCGAACACGCCGGCATGCTTAGTCTCTCTTTATCAAACAACCCATTTTCTTGCAAGCATTCATTTTATAAAGTGATGTCTACGAAGCCACACTGTTATAATCAAAATTAGTATTTTTACTGTCTATCGACGGTATTAAAATACGTGTAATTTCACGCCCCTCTCATAATTCATTTTGTGGAGAAATACGTAGTTGACCGGAATCAACGCGTTTAAATCTGGCCCAACTGGGTTTAGATACTATATATATATATATATATATATATATATATATATATATATATATATATATATATATATATATATATATATATATATACATATATACTATATATATATATATATATATACATATATATATACATACATATATACCATACGCATGACACGAAGACGGCCTAAGTACGGTTCCGGTCTACATGTATGTTTCTCTATCCGTACTCGGCAGCTGGTAACGAAATATAAAGAGGTCGTTCAAGCACGTATCTCCGTGCTGCATTGACGCTGTAGTTTTGTCACAGGTGGTTTCCGCTACGACACAGCTAATGGTTCGATGGCCCCTCCTATCGTGGCCGGGCGTCGCGTTTGTCCCGTCCACCGTAGAGCGTACGTTTCAATTAACAATTAGCCAATGTCATCGTCAATCGTACAACTTCTGCTAATTGTGCCGTGGCCATCGAGGGGGCTGGCGGGCGGCCCGGGGGGATGGTGGGGGGGGGGGTGTTGTAGTGCTTTCAGCTGGCCGTAGATCCGCTCACTCACCCAACTAACGAACTGCACGGCGCCACAGGGGTTTGTTCTTGCTGGTAACTGTTGGTAGTCGATAGCTACAGCCATAGATCAACAATGCGAGGCTAGCTTGTCACGCCATGAGGCGGCAGACCAACGTCTCGCCACGGAGTGGTGGCGTTCAGCCCAGATCGTCGGAAGGGAAAGAGGTGCCGTTGAGCGAGGCTCATTTAGTCCTCACTATGCGCCCCCGATATTTGTTTCAGCGTCAGTCAGTCACAGAGCGCTATGATGTACTCTTAGCTGTAATACATATGTATATAAATATACATATATATATATATATATATATATATATATATATATATATATATATATATATATATATATATATATATACATATATATACAGGGTGTGACTGAACGAATTTTATAGCGATACATAAAATTGTAGAGCTCGTTAAAACGAATATTTTTTCCAATGGAACATGTGCTCTGAGAAGTCTTGTTTCGGAGTTACAGTGAAATTACTACAATTTGTGACACTGGTGTTTTTGCCCGACATAGGAGCACGAAATGTGCTGTTGCGAGACAACCAGTCGTCCTAGACAGAAAGCACACCGTCGTGTTCGTGATAAAATTCTGCTCCATCTGATGAATATGCAAGGCCGGTCAGAAGACGTGACATGGTCGCTTAGAAGAAAATTCGCCAAAAATTAAGTTCTTCATTAGCGTTCACGCCAAATACTTTAGAATCATAACCCTACAACCACTCACAGCGCTCAAAGCGGACATATTCAGCCAATGCGCAATTCATGGCGATCATTTTGGTACCAGACATATGTCAATGCGAGCTGTGGTTGCGGAGTAATTACGAGTTTTCGGCGGGATGTCCAGATTAAGTGCATGAAAAATGACGCGCTGCGGCTGTCGCGCGACACGTCGGCGGTAGTGAACGTCGCCACACAGTCATTTTACATGCACTCAATCTGGACATCCCGCCGAAAACTCGTAATTACTCCGCAACCACAGCTCGCATTGACATATGTTTGGTACCAAAATGATCGCCATGAATTGCGCATTGGCTGAATATGTCCGCTTTGAGCGCTGTGAGTGGTTGTAGGGTTATGATTCTAAAGTATTTGGCGTGAACGCTAATGAAGAACTTCATTTTTGGCGAATTTTCTTCTAAGCGACCATGTCGCGTCTTCTGACCGGCCTTGCATATTCATCAGATGGAGCAGAATTTTATCACGAACACGACGGTGTGCTTAGTTTCTGTCTAGGAAGACTGGTTGTCTCGCAACAGCACATTTCGTGCTCCTATGTCGGGCAAAAACACCAGTGTCACAAATTGTAGTAATTTCACTGTAACTCCGAAACAAGACTTCTCAGAGCACATGTTCCATTGGAAAAAATATTCGTTTTAACGAGCTCTACAATTTTATGTATCGCTATAAAATTCGTTCAGTCACACCCTGTATATATATATATATATATATATATATATATATATATATATATATATATATATATATATATGTATGTATATATATATATATATATGTATATTTAATTCGGCAGCGGAGATATGGGGCTCCCGGCGAACAGACAAGCGGGGCAGAACTCTTTTAGAATGGGCAGCGGCAAACGACTTATACGTTCTTAACGACGGTAAGGAAGCAACCTTCCGGCGCCACAATTACGAATCGTACATAGACATAACACTCACGAACTCTCAGATAACGCGGAAGGTGTCAAGCTGGACGGTACTGGTGGAGGAAGAAAACCTTAGCGATCATCTCTGTGTGGAGACTCGACTAAATCTCCGAACGACTCCACCTCCTCAACAACAACAGAGAAAGAAATACAAAATAACGGATGAAGAAAAGTTTAAGGAAGTACTAGCAAACAAAATGACGCAATCCCATTTTCCCAAGACCCCGGTGCAGCTCCAGGCCATCCTCGAGGAGGCGTGTGCAAAAACTGCCACCGTGAGGATGCACTTAAGACGGCCAGGAAAACCGCCGAAGCACTGGTGGACACAGGACATTGCCAAAAAGCGCAAAGAATGCAACAAAGCCAGAAGAGCACTGAAGCAGATTCACCGAGACAACAAAGAGCGTATGCAGGCACTGAATAGATACAGGAGAAGCAGAGTAATTCTCAAGAGCGCCATTGCTGACAGCAAAACCAAGTGCTTGCAAGAGCTCCAAGAGCAGGTCCAAGAAGACCCATGGGGAAAACCATACAGAATTGTACGCGGTAAGAAGAAAAGAGCTGCCACGAAAGCCCTCGACGAACAGGAAACAGTAGATATTCTTACTAAGCTTTTCCCGACTCACGACATATTCGAGAGAGCTGCATACGAAAATACACCCCAGGTAACAGAAGACGAATTCCCGGTAATCCAGCCTCTCGAGGTTCGCCTAGCGGCTGACAAGATCAAGACGGGAAAGGCCCCCGGCCCTGACGGCGTCCCTCCCGCTGCAGTCAAAATCCTGTTTAAAGAGCACCCAGCTGCAGTTGCAGAATCTCTTACCTCCGCGATAAGAACAGGAGAGTTTCCACCAACATGGAAACAGGCAGAAGTGGTCCTTATCCCCAAAACGAATGGAGGATACCGGCCAATCTGTTTACTAAACGCCCTAGCCAAGGGCTATGAAGCCATCATCGAAGAAAGGCTTAGGCTGTTTGCGGAGGAGTGCGGACTCTTGTCGCCGGCACAATTTGGCTTCCGTAAGCACAGATCGGCCCTAACAGCAATCCACAGAGTCCTCAGTAGAGCTGAACAGGTGCGTGAATCCACCATCTGTACAAGACAGCTAATCATGGTCACCCTTCTGGATGTGAGGAATGCCTTCAACAGCCTACCATGGAAGACCATATTGGACACGCTTGTTCGCAAAAAAGTTCCGCCGTACCTAGTTAAGGTAATTTCTGGATACCTTAAGGAAAGGTCTGTTTCAAACGGCAAAGTAGTCTTCCCCATGACAGCCGGGGTACCACAGGGCTCAATCCTAGGCCCACTGTTGTGGAACCTCGCATATGACGACGTTCTGCGGCAAACCGGCCTACCCCCGGGAATAGAACTGATTGCTTACGCTGACGATTTAGCGGTCGTAGCACAGGCTAAAACGGAGGATGAGCTCGAGCTAAATACAAACAAAGCATTGCACTCGACCGCGGAGTGGATGAAGGCCTCGGGGCTGGCACTCGCCCCAGAAAAAAGTGAAATAATTCTCTTAACGGGCAAAAAGAGGGTGCGACCGTTAAACATACAGGTCGCGGGACAACCAATCAGATTCGTGAATAAGGCCCGCTACCTTGGGATCACGTTGGACACGTCCATGACCGGCTTATGGCAGATCAAGAAGGCCACGGAAAAAGCATTAAAGACGGCAAACGCTATTGCCAGGATACTTCCGAATATACATGGACCGCGGGCTCGTATAAGGAAACTACTGATGTCGGTAGCGGAGTCAATTGCGCTCTTCGGGGCTGCCGTTTGGGCCAGGGCGACTCTTAAGTCAAAAAAAGCAAAGTTGATCCTGCGCAAAACACAGCGAATCGCAGCCCTTAGGGTAATACAAGGCTACAGAACGGTCAGCACAAACGCAGCTCTGCTGCTTGCCGGAGAAATCCCCTGGGACCTTAAGGCGTCCGAAAGACAGCGCCTGTGGGATATTGGCACACCCACAGAGAGCGACAAAGAAAGAGAGAGAAACGCCACTATAGAGAGCTGGCAAGCAGAGTGGGACGCAATTCCCTTTGGTGCCCCCGGAAAGAGTCTCAGCAAACTGCTCCCAAACATACGAGCGTGGATAGCAAGGCCGGGAGGGGACTTAACCTTCTACCTAACGCAGGTTCTCACGGGACATGGCAACTTCCAGTCATACCTTTACCGAATAGGGAAGGCCCCATCAGAAACATGCCTTTTTTGCAACGAAGCCGTGGAAGACACCCCACAACACACACTCCTCAGGTGCCAGGCATGGGAAGAGGCCAGAACCATGGCAATTAGAAAGATTCGAGACAGATGGTCCAGAGCGGGACTTACCTATCCCGAAGTACAGGACCCCCCGCGAAATTGTATAAAAGATTTCGTGGAATACATCCTGTGTTCGACCCAAACATGGGAATTGGGAGCGGAAGTTGCAGAGGAAGTGCTAAAAACAAAGCACAGAAAATGCAAGGAGAAACAGAATCTTTTTGAGGCCAGCACGGCTGAAGAAAGCGCAACTTTGAATCAAACATGTTCGCAAGGGCTGGGACAAAGTGCGCTTGACAGGTGGGGGAACCCGTGAGTGACCCCGGCCAATTGATCCGATAGGGCACTCGCCACTTCTCCTGATGGCCCATAGCACTGTTCTATGGAGATCTGGGCCATCAGAGAGTGAAGCTTAAGGGGGGAGGTGCGTTTAGTGGGTATGGGTCTCAGCGGCGTAACATCCATCCGCTGGGGTCGAGTCCCACACAGCTTGAGATGGAAACTCCTTTCTCGTAGCAGTAGTGCGTAACTGCATTTAACA